>DWTT01001292.1:0-12094 GCA_018250895.1 Carterocephalus mandan | reverse complement strand
TCATTTATTTGATGTTTACAGAGTATGGCTGAACAGCTCAATAGTCTTGGCAGTGCTGCTAGGCCTGACCTGGACCTTCGGCCTGCTGTACCTGAACGAGCAGACGGTGGGCGTGGCCTACGCCTTTACCATCCTCAACTCTCTTCAAGGCCTCTTCATGTTCATCTCGCACTGCCTGCAGAATGAGATTGTGAGTGATATTTTCCTTTTTGGAAATTAATTATGTAATTATTCTTAACCCACATGATTCTAAACATAATTGATTATGAGCTCGAGAGATTTTGAACCTATCCAATTAAATAAATATTCATTTAGGTAAGAATAAATATTTATTTTTATTAATGACTACATTTCATTTGGGTAAAATTAGAATCTTGTATGCCTCCATATTTATGGCAATATTCTAAATCCCAGATTCTCATCTCGCAGGATTTCTCAACCCATTACTAAACCCACATATTTTGAAACCTCTATACATTCTAAACTGAAGATTTTTTATATTTATTTTTTTAAATAATATTCATTATTAAAGCTTAAGTAAATTTTGTTTTTTGTATCTCTGTATGTCTTATATATTCTGTATAATTTTATGTTACTTTTTGTGCTGTTGTATTTGGTATGAATAAATTATTCATTCATTCATTCATTCAAGAGTAACATTCCGCCAGAGAACCTCATAACTTGACAATATGCTTAGAATAGAATTCACAAAAGTTTATATTTTGAATCATCCCGATTAACAGTCTATCAAGATGTGTATTGGGGCTCTGATTTTTACGTAATATATGTACAAAATGTTGATCTCAAAAAAAATCAAAAAATAATAATAATAAAATCTGTTTATTGCCATAAAATTTTTTCAATATTACACTAAAAGAAAAGAAAAAAAAATCCTAAAGGTTAGCGTTATCGAAATGTTCCTTTGATTGCTTCCACAATAATTTTTCCAGTTATCATGTTATTTTGAATACTTTTCATCGGCAGTTCCAGAAGGAGTTCGCGCGACTCGGTCGTCGCCATCCATGGCTCTCGTGCTGCCTGCACCTCACTGGCCAGCCCTCCCCACCTCACAACAATGCTGTCACCGCCTCCTCCTCCAACCACGTGGACACTCGCGGCTCCGTCCGCAGCCGGCGGTACCATGGGACGACAGAGGACGATGGGGTTGAGCCGAGGGATGTCACGGTGAGTGTGTTGGGTTGAGTGGGTCGATTGTTTACAATATTGCTGTAACGTCAACTTAGCTCCATCCGCGGTCGGCGGTGCCATGGGAAGACGATGGGGTTGAGTCCAGAGAAGTCACTGAGTGTAGAGGGTTGAATGGGGTTGAGTTGGGCGTTAGCTCACGGGTCCACCCAGGACGATGAGGTTAAGCCGATGGATGTAACAGTGAGTTTATAAGGCAACATGGGGAGATTGCTCAGTGCACAGATAACGTCGTTTTTAACTACTTATGCCTTATTCTGAGCAGATCAAGTCACGAAAAGTATTATCTTATTATTGATTACTCGATCGTCGAACTGAGCAATCGCCTTATCAACAATTTATTTGATAGAAAAAGCTGTTGTACAAGGAGAAGGCACATTTATTTTATTCATAGGATTTAAATTAAAATACTTTTTTTATATATAAATTTTAATACCTATTGCAGTATTATCAATGTAGATTTTGGTAATACTCGTAACATACATTTCCCTCGACAAGTACCCACAGTAAAGTTATAACCAACGCTTGGTATCCCAATTGCATGAGGTGGCTGGTATAGTATCCCATAAGAATAAAACTTCCCCTTTTTCTCCAAAAATCATTGCCATATTGGAAGTAAGTATCTGTGCATTTGCATGAGTATAAAAAATATATGACCCGGATAAAGAATGTCTTTCTTACATTTGAACAGAGCTCAGCGAGCACATCGGTGTCGGCGTCGACGACAAACAACCTAGTCATCAACAATCTGAACGTTGTCGTCAACAACAACAATCATAACAACAACAACGTTATAAACAACGCCTCTGTCGCTTCTCTCGCCGCTGCTGCGGCCGCACATAACTACCATTCGCATAGAAACAGGCGAAACTCCCAAGACAATAACTTCGGCCCTTCAACCAACTTTGGTCCCACTCTCAACGCGACAGGGTCGAATTTCGCTCACAACATGCAAGATAGGGAACCACCGGCCCCCATGTCGCATCTACGGAACCCGATCAACACTGGCAGCGGGCGGTACCCTCAGGGATACAGACAGAACGTTCAGCAAGGTGCGTACGCTTTTCATTGAGATAGGATTTGATCCAAATTTAAATTTAAACAAAAAAAAATTTTTACCACCAAATACACCACTTGGGGCTTACCCGTTGTAACTAATTGGTTTAAGACAGCTCAAGCGTTTTGTGTTAACATTGTTTTTTTCTTTGTGTTTAAAACGCGTCACTAACATAATATTGAAGGATGTGTGATGTGACTCGCTTGTTTTGTCTGTAGGTACACGGTAAGTTCATTTTTGTTTTCTTTTATTTTCCTCTCTTGTACCATATTAACAAAACTAACGCTTCAATATGTCAACTAACAATTCAATTATTTCAAATAATATCTCACATTATCTTTTTAACAGTTAGTGGTGTGGTGGTTAAATTAAAGTAGTATTTGCATCCGCTGTGGTTTGAATTATTTTAATATTTTAACCTGCATCAATATTAAAATAATCTCAATCCATTAGCTATATATTTGGAAATATGAATCCTATCTCTAGAAATGCGCTGCGTACTAGGTCTCTTCTGTCATATCTGTTAGCTCTTTCAGCTGGTGTTAGGGCTATCTATATATTGTAGTATTATTTATGTAAGTATGTATAATGAATCTTTCTAACCACAAACAGAGCTACAACTTACACCCGGATTCGGCGAGATGGAACATGCGTCCCACGGCGCCGATTTACGTTGGCAATGAAGAGTCAAGGAGCGTTCGCGTGCCAACACCGCAAAACATCCCCCATAGCTCATCCCATACACATAGCATCGCTTCGATGCATAGCTACAGAAACAATATTGAAGTGCCAAACGATTACCAGAACCTTCGGTCGCGGTCGCCATCTTGTTATTCAAACAAAATGGCGGCGTCGATTGGCGCGAACGAGTGGACGCTAATGGCGAACACGATGGGTGGCAATGCTTGGAAGGTGAGGGGAGGGCTGTGACACTTCTAGAGTGATGTTTCGTATTAGCGAGCTCTAGTAAGATCTCGTTCGCACGTGGGTTTCGTTTGCTCACAATATTAGATACCTACATCATAGATTTTTTTATTTACATGGTTCTAGGTTTTAGATTAAGTACCTACTCGAAAGTAAAAACTTCATAGAGTGTAAAATATTTTGTATAGGTTTAAGGATTATTTATTTTCCTTTTATTATTGCCAAGTTTTGTTAAAACTCAGTTTTCTTATTCAAAGTAACTTTAGCATACTTAATTTATTAATATTCAACGTAATGATCAAACTATGTTTGATGATAGGTAATTCTATAGTTAAGGCAATCAAACTAAACAAAAATTGAGTTTTAACATAACTAATAACAAAAGTCTAGACATCCAACAAAAGCTATTAATTTCCAGGTGGCGGTATAAGAGATCTTATTAGAGCGTAGCGATCAATAACTGCATGACTAACATAGCATTGCATGACGTCATCTTGTGCACAGAATGTAGCCCATCCCACCTCCTTCTGTCTCCATTATTACGTCACACATCATATCCGTTTAAATTACTCATTAACCCCCTTCACGATGTTCGAAAAATGGTTAGAAATTTTACGTATTTGAGCGTTGCTAAATGTTATACAAAATTAATTAAATTTAACACTTGCCTATTAAATTAGAATTAGAGTTTCTGTAAACTTAATTATTTAAACAAATTATTAATAAGATCCTAATGAAATCAATCATAATAATGATACAGAATTTTGAGAGACAATGTTAGCCTACTACTTTGTCTGTGGTGCTGTACCTACCTATGGATTTAGTGTGATTGAAAGAGATTGTGTTTACAAAAATCCACAACGACAATACAATCGGTAAAACGTTTTTTTGACATTTATATGTTAATTCGTAACAAATATAATTATTTTTCAAGAAAGCAAATAGATTAGAACATAGGTACTGACATACAGACGCTAAATGCAGTTCCTATATAAATTATACAATGGAAATGTTTTAGAAATTTAGTTTAACTACAAATTTTTACGGAACGGGTTTCATTTCTAAATGCACCTTAATCTCATGTTATTTATAAAAGGATGTCATTAACTTTATTTCAAAGCGTGTTTCCCTGTGTGTCTTTCACTTTCACAATTTCGTTAAATTGAGAAACATTATTATAACACTAATTTATAAAGTTTCTTTAACCATAATTTATCTGAAAATTATATACAAAATTGAGAAAAGTAATGAATTATAAATTAGCGAACTACATAAGTATATGAAAAATGAATGTCATGGTTGTTCTAGAAGTACGACGTAAGAAGTAGTAAAAAACTAACAATTTAGACTCAATTTATCTCAATACAGTCTAATTGCTTGTCCACTAATATTTTGATCCTAAAATGCCGTTTCATTGTCTAATTTAGACTAATGTCATACGAATTGAGCTGTCTTTCAATTACACTTAATTAGTTAGGTTAGGTTTGTACCTAATTTTAGCGGAATAGCTACCGAGTATTAATTTAAATTACTTTTCACAGAACACTTCTTCTAAGCATCATCCCGGCAATACGGCGACCTTGCCCCACCACGATACTCTGTCGCGGCAAATGATGCAGCAGAATCACATACACAGTCCTTACACGGAAAGCGATGCCCCTCTGGCCCCGGGTTCCCCTCGGCACATGATCAAGGACGAAGAGAGTCCGTTACATCACCAGGGGTATCAAACAACGCGGAGCTACAACCACGACTTTCGTAATCCACACGTGTACATGTCCCAACATTCCCCGGGAAGTCAGGAGATGATCTTCCGCAAGCATTACAAGGACGAGAACCGTCGGAAGCATCATCACCATCACGCCAGCCAGAATATTAACCACACGTACTCTGAAATCGCATCGCAGCAGGGGAGGATCTACCGACGCGGTTCGGAGCAAGAATTCCGCGTCATTCAGGACGATCCCGTTTATGAGGAAATAGAACGGAACGAGACTCTGATGTCGGACATGTCCGATGACAACTCTGGGCCGGACAACTGCCGGCAGAATCCCGGACACCATGGCTCGTCTAGCTCCAAGTTTTTTGGGGACCATCGCCCACTCATCTCGTACAGTCCGGGCGATCGGCATCACCTCGAACCAGAGCATTATGGGAAGTACGGGAAATGGGATACATTGGAGAGAGCATACGATCCGAGGCACGCGTACGAGAGCGGACGACTGATGCACCCCTACCACCAGCCCCAGGAGACCAATATGAGAGCTCTCGCAGCGGTTTTGAACGGAGAAAATAATGTGGTATGTCATCTCGAGCCGCATAATTCTTATGACGTTTACCAGCCGCAAAGTGGCAACCCAAGGACTGTGTCGCAGCCCAGTTTCTGAATCTGAAAAGATATGAATCGCGAATAATATGATCTGATGTTTTGACATCTCGGTCAGTGTTATTTTGAGTGTTAGTGACTCCATGAAACTCTTATGAGACTGTACAGTTTAGTGAATGACTTTTTCTATGGGCGTAGACATAGAAGGTTTAGTGTCACGGTAAAGTGATAGCGTTTATGTAGAAACTTGCCATAATGTGGACTTTAAAGTAACATATATTATATTTATAGACGATTAGATGTAAAAGTAAATTTAAATCACTTTTTCCACTGTGATCCTATTTAAATATAACGGCTCAAGTTTCAGTGTTGCGACCACTTAACGCGGGTGGTTATACCGTTTTTGTACATACTTGTCTAGCGTATAGTGATAGTTGAGTGTGACAGATTTGTTGGTAGGTCCAATAGACCTAATGGCAGTTTATTGCGAAGAAAGGGTTGAATCTCAGATGTTAAGTGCCATGAAACTTTGCTGTTATTCGGTATTTGGTCAACAACACGAGCAACAAATGTGTCTCGCTGGACTAATAGACTTGAATTAACTTCCAGTGTGACCTTACTATTTCTACTGTCAGAATATTTCGTTACGATCATGGCATTTTTTTGATTAAAGCATTTTCTTTTAATGTAGGCATAAAGATCTGTGATGTTTCATTTATATGCTTTAGATTAAGTTTTTTAATTCTCTTTGGACAAATTTTGAACACTGCCATAACTTAACGCTAAATTTCGTGTAAATTTGTAGATGTCGCGTGGAATCCTTAACAGTGACTTTCTATTATCGTTCCTAAGTACCTCCGTGATTCCAGTGACGTGTAATATACCGTTTTCAAATTGCACAAAACGTTTTTAACCTCAAAGTTACTGTTTAGGTTTTCGTCCCGTTAAGCAACTGGAAATATGTATTATGAAAAGTTTTTTTACATCTTTGAGGAATCTCGCTCGTTAAAAATCGTCGAATTTTTGATACAAAAGGTATCAAAAATTCGACGATTTGGATAGTATCAAAGAATTCGATAAATTGGCAAATAAAGACTGTCCGTATTCATTTCAACACTCGACATTACGTTAATTTCGAGTCCACTTCAAGCCATAAAAAACGTATTTCCAGTTGAAATAACTCATAATTTTTCTAACAGGCAGGCTTTTATTTGTTATTTTCGAGGACAAAAATCCATCCAATCCTATTATAGACTGACACCAATTGATGTTGTGCACTTCTCTGTACATTAGAACTTAGTGTTAACACTTTTAATTAAAAACGTAAACTTTTAAAAAAAATCGTATATTGTTTCACCGAAACCCCCATGCAGCCGCGGGCGAGGAGCGATAAAAATAACTTTTTGTAAATTGTATTTTTATTTTTAAATTATTATCATGAGCCTAATTTTAATATAATTTATATAAGTAAGCATATTTTATCCATCTGACGGACAAGTTCAGATTAATTATTATATGATATTTGCATACGCTTAATGAACGTCATTATTTTTTTTATCTACCGTCAGTTTACAAAGTAAATGCTACCAGGTCTTGTTTTATTAATATTAGAACAATATTAAAATGCTTTTCCTGTAAGCAGGCTACTAAATTAACCTGTCTTTAAATTGAGGTAACATAATATATAGTTTAATTAAAATATCAGGGTTAATTTGATTACTAATTTTTTTTAAATGACATATATTGAAGAATGTTATTATGTATTTATGGCAGCTATTTTTGTTCTGACCTTTTTTTTTATAAAGATATTTTGCTATGTATGTATTATATTCGTTATTATTCCAGCAGTGAACCGCAAAAGTTTGATGGATGGATGGATGGATGGATGATATTCGTTATTCCATTGTTTATCGCTCTTTGGTCGCGGTGTGACGCGTCCCTAAAGTAGATTTAATGCCATGAACTGTTAATTTTACCTAACGATTTAAGGAATTGGGTCTTTCGTCTGCACAGGACTAAATTGTTTTCTTGTATATTTTGGATCGATGAAGCAATATTATAGACTGGAGTATTAAATAAATTTTCGGCCCTTTTATATCTATGTAACAATAATTTATATAACGTTTTAATAAGGCCAAAATTTATGGAATACCATCCTAAAGGGAAAATTTATAGTAAAAAGATATAAGGTGGGGAGTATTATTTTTTGTAATTGGTATACCTCCTAGTCCAAGTATTTCTCCCACTATCTTATTAAATATAACTGTACATTACGTCTTCTGTAACTTCTGTTATATATTAATTTGTTTTCGATTGTATTTTAAAGACGTTGACGATTATATTAATGTAAAGTAGGAAAAACAGAATGTGTACATAAATTTAAAGTTTATATAAATAAAGAGTGGCTGTTCTGAGAGAATAGCCACAAATTGAAAATAACATTTTATTACATTTATACCCTTTAAGGCCGGGAATGACTACGATTTAAACTCTTCCATTTCACTCACACAACACAAACACACTCTAATTTTAAAAAGGCTCGAACATTTTATCAAAACTTACATATCATAAACTCAGGCATACAGGTTCCTCACTCAGGTTCTTACACCGTCACATTTACTTTCTTGAATCGCACATACATAACTTACTCGTATGTAGAAAAGACATTGGTGCGTGCCGCATGGATTTGAACTCGGGCCCCTCGAGTGAGAGGCGAATTCAATTGCAACTGCCTGTCACGGCTTTTGAATCACTATATTGTAGAACATTAATTAATGTCATACTCTCCCAGTCAATTTCTAAGTGTAGCTACGTCATAGTCGTCATGAGCAGTGGACCTCGGGTGCTATCTCATATCCACAGAAAGCCGCCGTGACAGTGTTCTAGATCATAACTAAAAAAGTTACCTACTTTACTGGATACTCAATTTATTTTAAGAATGTTTTATGAACACATTTCGTTATCAACTATACGAGAATCAGTGCACATTTTGAAGAATTATTATCAAGGAAATGAAAGAAAAAAACTGTATATAGATTCACCTAGAGTGACGACGAGACTTCAACTAATATCTATAGATAGGTATAAAGATTCCTGTAGTTAGGCTCGCGATAAAGGTCGCCCGGGGCAGTAGATACCACTGCCGGGCACGGTACTTAGTACCATTTCTACTATGAAATTATTTGTGGTGACGTTGCAAAGGTGTGGATTGAGGTTAAACTTATTTAGAGACGTCATTTTAATCCTCAAGGATAGCAACGTGTTACTTAGGTAGGTACTTAAAATATGATTTACTAGCTGCAACCCATAGACGTCCCACTGCTGGGCACGGATCTTCCCCACAGACAAAAAAGCTCTAGCATCATTCCACGATAGTTAAGTTTAAAAATGAATGAAACAGCAAGTAAAATATGAGTTGAAAATTTATTTCATAAATCTTAAGGACACGAAATTGTTGTTAGTTAAATTTTTGACAAATATCCATTCACCCAGAAACAGTTACTTACTTACAGAGCAATCACTTAACACTAAATTGTTGTAAAACATCAATTTATTCCATTCCATAATCCAAAAGCAATGAGAGATCTTTGTAAAGGCACACTTCTATCAATCAGTTGCCTGATGAGATCTAATTTTTGAAAAAAAAAAACAAACGATTACTTCGGACAAAATTTTTCTAAATCTTACTAAACATAGACATATCTAAACAAACTATTCTCAATCACGACAGTATAATACGTAGTGTTTTGTTAAAAATAATCATTGGGTTGGCACCTCACTCTACACATACATTTTATAAACAATAAACTTAAGCACCACCCGCTAAAAACTAAAAGAAAACAATTTTGAACGAGATCCAAACGTTGTCAAATGATTTTTTTAGAAGTACATACACTATATAGAGAAATACATCGAAATACCTACTTAAAATTAAGTTTTGATCGTAAAAGTAACCTTTAAGGTAAACTGAATAAATTTCTGTGATGTACTTAGATTCAAATTTTCAACGGCATCGTTTTTTGATAACTGTTACAAGCAGTTTTTTAGATTCGATAAACGAAAACTACAAGCTTGAGTACACTGGAACTGTTCCATGTGATTAAGGTAAAATGCGTCACTCAAATGTGGCCCTTGACATGCTAGTACCGAAGGAGTATTTGGTAGTTTAGTACGGCTAGGGCAGGTACGCAGGGCTACCTTGCCCCGCGAACCCCGCACGATTGCTCTGTCTAGGGCTGCCCGACAGCTGACTGAAAGATTACTTATTAGATTGTGGTTTTATTATAGAGTAGAACAATATACCGATAAACGTTTAAGAATTAGATTCTTTACATTCAATTCCTCAATAGTTTGAAATCATTATTATTGAATACCGATTGTTAGCTACTCCAGTAGGTACAACTACAGCAATAAAACAATGGGTTTAACGATGCCATGTTTATGTAATTAAAACTATAAATAAACTTATTGCATAGTCATAAAGTTAGAATTTATATAAATTAATACAGTATGCTTCAGTGAGATTTATTTTAGTTAGTATTTTGAGAATACTAACTTTGCACAAAAATCAAGTTAATTGTGCCTGCTATATTGCCTAACTATACGTTAATGTGAAAATATCTAGAGGCTAGATCTTAAGACTTAATCCCTATAAATGCCATTTTGAGAATCTGTATATCCAACGTGTTTAACAATCGAGTAAATTATTATATTAAATGTTGTATAAAAAGTACTGATAGTGCATTATCGTCCTATTAAGTTATATTTGCTTTTTATCAGCTCTTGTACAATGGTCAGATGTCAAACAAATGGAGTACTTATATTGAATTAAAATTCCTAGCACTGAGCATTTGACTACAATCAGAAAACCTCTCCCTCAAGAAGTAATTTATGTGCCATAGAGATGAACCAGTATTTTTTTCTTTTCTCTCGAACATCTATTACAAATTCTATTAACACCATCCACGGTTAATACAATACTTAGCTGTTGAATTGAGGAGTAAAACAATTTTAACCCATTTTTTTGGAGGGAGGGGGTGAGGGTTAAGCCCATAAGCCATTGCGACCAAAAAGATCTATTGTACCCCATGCATATTATGTAAGTTATGTTCTTCAGTGACTTCAATAGAAATAAGAGACAACAAATATACCATATTTACTAAGAAATTGATCGACACCACAAAATACATTTAAATTAATTTAAAATTATCCTTAAATTGAGAAAACAATATGAACTCATTAAATTGATATCTTCTATCAAATATTATTGAAGATTTCTTCCAGATACAATATAAAAGAAAAGAATTGAATTCTACAAAGTACCTATAACATGAAACCTTTAGAACACAGACATATGTATTGAATAAGTGTAAGGAAAGGTAAAAGAAAGATAAAAGTTAATTTCATTAAAAACCTACGAACGTACATAGTCATGCGGGACTCACCGCATTACAAATGCAGTCTTCAACCTTCTTAGAAATGCAGTAGATATCACAATAGCAAACCACAAACCGCAAGTGAGGCTGTGATAAGAAGGATTAGTGACTTTTGATAAAATACAAGGATGTAAACTGTGTACAATGTTACTAAGACTTTTCTGTCGTAATTATGAATTACCACCTGGCTTTATCCAATTAATGACCACTGGCTTATCTTCATTTCTTGCCGGCTATTTCGAGAGAATACAAAAATGCGTACACTGCGGACACACTGCATCAAACTACTTACTTTCTGCAGTTTAAAAGGATTCTATTTATACGTATAGATGTATTCGTTAGTGACAGAAGTTCATGTAAAGATTCGAAGGTCTCCCAATCAGTATTGAACCCAAAAAAATTACGTAGTGAAGGAAGTATCATCAGTTTAATGTCTTCAAAACACGGTATTACAATAAAACTGAAAATGAATCTTTTTTTTCACTCCCACATTCTTAGCCATTAAACGATAGATTTACGAAATGTTACTGAATTCAAATTTTCTAGAAATTTTATACCGGATCAGATCGAAAATTTGGTACGTAATAAATTATACTTCAGTATACCTACTACAATTTCACTGATTGTACCAATTCGTATCATTTACCTGTCAGCAAAGCCATCATAATTGATGAACAACTGCCTGCTAATGCACCAAATACCTATCTATAATAATGGTTTGACTGACTTGATAATCAATGAAAAGTGTGAACTCAGCTTTTAGGTGGTGCGTGACGTTGACCGCACGGTAGTGTAACTACGATAAGTTAAGATAGGATAGGTCACATACTCTAGCAACAACCAGAACCACACAAAATACTGAAACATTGCTGTGTCATCTGACAGTTGAAGAGGCATCTGTCCAACAGTCCGCTCAAATCTGACTCTTAAAATGACAAATGGACAGAAACATGTCCCAAATACTTATAAATGCTTACATTACTTTAGGCTTAACTTAAATCGTCATGGTTCATCGTTCATAGATCGTGAATGGTTCTGAACCCTCTTTAACTTTCCTACTACGATTCAAATTGTTTTTGACGTGATAACGTTTATTAAATCGATGAACGCCAACACATCCGAAAAAGTTTGACGTCATGGTACTGT
>DWTT01001291.1:0-12094 GCA_018250895.1 Carterocephalus mandan | reverse complement strand
TCGATACTGAACTGACGCTGCTTCAAGCCTGCGTGAAGGTGTGTGGTCGCTTTGCAGATTATGCCAATTTGATAAAACGGTTTGATCCAGCCTGTTTGATCAAATTACTTGAACGTCTATGGCGGCCATAAGTGACCCTCCGCTTGCTGGGCTGGCAACCACCCGTCCCTACTTGGGTCTCGCGGCGGGGGCGAGGTGGGGGGTGACGTACCACGTCGACGGGGTAGCCTCTTGTGCGCGCGCGGCACCAGGCCAGCAGCGTGCGCTCCAGGTTGCTCTGCTGCTGCGACATAAGCTGCTTGAGGTGCGCGTGCACCTGCCAGTGCAGGATGATGCTCCACACCAGCCCTGCAACACCACTCGCTACTGCACTTTGCTAACTTAATGAGTAAATGCAGCGCCCATGACCGAATGGCTCGCGTCGATTCGATGTGATCGACGGAGCGACGGCGGCCGCGGTCGGTTTGTGAATGGGTGACCGCTAGTGTTAAAATTTTTGCGCGCTACTGTGCTTCGGAGGGCACGTTAAGCCGTCGGTCCCGGTTGCTTTCCATGGTAAGACAATCGTTAAGACTTTTCGAAGTCGGGAGTTCGATTGTGGCTTGAGAACATTCGTCACTATTACTATTACTAGCAGCGTGGAGGAGTATGCTCTAGAGCTCCCGCAGCCGTATCCGTCGGGAGAGCCGTGGGACCAACAACATTGGGACGTCTACATGAGTAACTTGTAACGGAGTAAGTAAGCCGAGCGCGCGTACCCAGGATGAGCTTGGGGTTGCCGTCGACGATGTCGCCGCTGCTGATGTTGACGAGGCGCACGCCGGCGGCGGCCAGCGCGCGCAGCGCCGCGTTCACGTTGTTGAGCTGGTGCACGCGCATGCGCCCGCGCTCGCGCTTCTGCAACAAACACCACGTCGCCACATCACCACATCACCACATCACTGCTTGTATCACAACACGAACAGAAGGCACAACCGGAGGCTTAAACGCGTTGGAATTTAGGTCTGGTAAGATATTTACAAAATTGATGGTGCATCGAGCTTGAGGAACTTCGCCATTTGATCGTACAGTCCTACTTACAATTCTACCACTGTTGCCCTCCCAATACCGATTATACTGGCCTAGACATCGGAACGGCGGCAGCGGCAGAAGACTCCAACTTCCCTCTCTTCTAGAGCTAATGCCTCGCAGTACTCACATACTGCTGCGCCGTGAGGATCTCCAGCAGCGACAGCAGCACCTCGCCGTCGCGCAGCTCCTGGCACAGGTCCTGCACCGGCGGCTTGCCGTTCTGGAAACACCACACATCGTCACACTCCTGGCGTACCCTCTCACGGAACGGGACGTGTTAGGCGATAGTTGGCCGTACACTAGCCAAATGCGCCATTGTGCGCGCAGCTTATATTTGAATCCCAACCGCTCAAGTGGCAGGGAGTTCGTTGGCCACTGGGCTGTTACCGCTTGGCCAATGTCCACAGGCCGCGAATTACTACTAGTACTTATTGTGAACTTCAGACTTTTCTACTGACTTGAAACCATTTTATGCATAAAACTGATCTAAAAGAGGTTGTATAACATATTATTTTTTCCATGATGTTTCATGGAAAAGATGGTCGGTCGCACGGACAGAATCCTTCACCACTCCGCTAAAGTAACGTGCGTGCCGTCATCGTTCGGACAGAGAGGTGTTCGAAGGTTTCATTCGAAGTGCAATTGCGCAACCGCCGCGGCCGCCCGGCCGGCAGGTGTGCCTCAACCGCACGGAGCACCCAAGCCGCGGATTGAGCGCGGCTACTCACGACGGCCGCCGGCGCAGCGCTATACCGAAACGAAAGCGAATCCGACGAACGGTTCATGTTCCGATATCGATGAATCGACGAGACGTCGCGGCAGTCTATCGCGGCTCTGCCTTGACCCGGCGCTCGCCGCGTCACTGGCGCCCTACGCCGAACGCGTTACAGACCAGTTTTGAATACGCATCGTCCGACGAAAGTGAAAACATACATGACGAGGCTGCATGCGAGCGGCGCGGCGGCGGCGCGGGGCCGGCCGATTTCAATTAGAGATAGACGGACGTTCAATGTGTTTAAATACTCGTATGTGTTTAATGAGTCATTATTACGATGGCGCACGCAAAACACGAGAGTACCGAGCTCTGCTGCTCGACGCCGCAGCCTGTCATATCATACTGTTATATTTCTTGCAATGAATGAGGGAGCTCCTTCCCCACACCTCGCTGCGGCGGCCGACCCGCTTCGCAGATGAATGGTGAATGGTCTGGTCTGGTCAGTGCCCCGCGTGACGCAATACTCGGAGTAACCGTCAAAACATTTGGATGCATATACGAAAATGATCAGCTGTTTCAACTAACTAGCATTCGGATATAATTATGTATTTCAATTGTTTATTATAGAGTAGTACACACTGTTAAAGGTGGAATAGAGTACTCGTGCCTCGCTCTAACGACACCTTCGTCTCCAAGATCCTCTACCATTACTAAGACGCAGCCAAACTCTTTCAACTTATATGAAACCCGTTTTGTTCCATATAGAGTTCGCCCGGGGCAGTACCGCCGCCGGCCACGGTACCTAGTACCATTTCTACCGTGTGATAATAAAATTGTTTTCAAAGCAATTGATGTCCGATTAGAAATGTGTGGTTTCCGGTTACACTTCTTTTGCGGTGACCATCTTAGTGCTCAAGGGTCGCAACACATTTGTAACTGTCATGGAACGAGACTTACTAACAATTAACTGGTAATAGTCCAGTTAATTATACTTGCACTATTATTCTGTGCTCTTACTGACACCAACTCAAAGGACTAATTATAACTAACAGTCCCCAGTAATGAACTGACCCACGAATGTTTTAAAGAACTCTCTCGGCTAACCGGGCTAATCATCAAAGTCCATACTTGAGGGTTGTTCAAAGTAAGTCCCGGTTGTCACGGACGGCAGCGGATCGGTGGTGCTGCATGCTCCTTCGCTCTCTTACATTCATAAAAAACTAGGTTACGACAAGTAAATTAAATTTCGCTCTCAGAACGGATGAAGTTGTCCTTAATTGTGTCACTGTTTCATTTCATTTAGCCGGTTTAGCCGGCCGGGCCGGCCGGGCCGCGCGCGCCAGCGATCCTAGATCGTTTCATTATAAAGAAAAACATTAATCTGAAACTCTTTTTGGCGTTAGGCACACCTGAATGCGTTTTTCTCAATATATAATAATGATAGCATTTAGGTAATATCGAGTAACAGTCACTCATTTATTTGTCGTATATACGAGTAGTAAATGAATGCCGCGATAACGTAATGATAGCAGGATTGCACGGCGGAGGGGGCAGAGGTCGCGTCGCGGTGTCGGCTGTGTCGGCAGGCTTGGCGGCGAAGATTCACGCCCACAGCTGCGCCACGAGCAAGCACGTCCCACCGGCGGGCAAGGGTTACACTCCAGCTAGACCATACTCCACCACGCTGCTCCAATGCGGATCGGTGAGTGGTTGGTGTCCAACCAAGTTTTGAATGTTCTCAAGCCGGGTGGCTTCTTCTCTTCCGGGTGGGATGGTCTTCGACAAGGCTTCACGATATTTTTGCCACTAGCGGTGACTCATCCACAGACCGACCGCGCCCGTCGTTAACTCTGTCGATGACATTGAATCGACGCGACGATTGGCTACAGAGGCTACAGAGGCAAGGCTTACGAGTACTCGAGAGCGCCGGAGAGGAGCGGTGTTCAGTTGATTTCGGCTTACCTTTGCCAGCTGGGAGTTTATCCATTTCGCGAATGTTTTCTTTTGAACATCCTCCCGCTCGTCTGAAACAGAGTGAAAATTAATTAGTTTAGCACGATACCACTTGATTGGATAATTGGACAATCTAAAACTATAACGTATTGTGAAGATGCATCATCCCGAGCAAATTATGTAACATAAGAAAGTATAAACATGAATTTTGTCAGTTTTGCCGTCCTCCTGTTCGGCCTTATATTAGCACAAATCAAAACGTCAACAGCGACGGTTAACTACAGTCGTCCGGCCGTGCCGCCAGCAGGCCGAGGCCCGCCTCGCACGCCTTCAGCAGAGTCAGCATGCGTCCCGCCGCCGCCGCCGCCGCCGCCGCCGCGAGCCCGCCCGGGCGGCACAACTCGGCACAAGTGCAGCAACCTTCCAGAACCGTCCACCCAGGGCACCCAGTCCGCTGCGAGCGACCGTCCCTGGCGTCAGATCTCCGGATAACTGAGACTGCGGGCCCATCGCCACACCGCCCACACCGGCCGACAGCGGCCCCGGGCCCGCCGCCGCGGTCGCGCTCGGTCGAGTCGGGCGCCCGCCGCGCCTTGCGCACGTGTACGTACTGCAATAACATGAGCAAACTGTGACAACAGATCAAATATTTCGTCCTTGGATTTAATAACACGAAGTAGTTATATTCACACGCATGTGCAAAGAAATACAAGACAAGCAACTGCCAACTCAACGCGTCATGTCAGGCAGCTTGGCTGGCCCGCCTGGCCCGCCGTGGCCCGCGGCAGCCTGCGCCGCGACCCGCTACGTCTCTGTCACGACTACAACCGTAAACAGTGCGGTAAAAACGTGACACAAAAGGTGAACACATACGAGCGAAGGTCGTTTTTTGTTGCTACTAATATTTACAACCAAGATAGCGCTTGAACGAGGAAGACGCTTATCGACACAGAAGTCATTATAGGGATCGCGGCTCGCGGCTCGCGGCAGCGGGTCGGCGCGGAGTAGGCGGGTTAGACCCGCGGGTTAGACCCGCGGGTTAGACCCTCGGGTTAGACCCGCGGGTTAGACCCACGGGTTAGACCTGCGGGTTAGACCCACGGGTTAGACCTGCGGGTTAGACCCACGGGTTAGACCCACGGGTTAGACCCACGGGTTAGACCCTCGGGTTAGACCCGCGGGTTAGACCCACGGGTTCGACCCACGGGTTAGACCTGCGGGTTAGACCCACGGGTTAGACCTGCGGGTTAGACCCACGGGGTAAGCCCGCGTTAGCCCAGTGGGATGGCAGCGCGAGACCACTGTCCGTCGAGCATTATCACATCCAGCTTCTAGACATTGCTGGCATTACTGAACAAAATAATTCAGATGTTACCGCTCACGTTGGGTTTAATTAAATCTAGTTTACGTTGTCCTCAAAAGAGATAAAAATTAATAACTTCATTGTAATTTTTTAGCCAACCCGAATTTTCTTTTGAACAAAATTTTCACTATTAGATACCCAGATCTGTCAGTATAAACTGAAAATAAGGATTTAATGTGGGAGTTGACGTTTCGCTTGATTGTCCTACAGATAGAGGCCTTTTTTTGTTTAGCGAGTGGGAAATATTTAAAAGGTATCCGTCGATACATCTTGCCGACGATTCCGGGTTATATCGGGTTTTAACCCACTTAAGTCCACTCGGTAGCCTTCCTCGGCGCTACGGAGGGCTCCGGGAACTCTTTTAAAACGCGCCGGTCTAGCGCTGCGCTCTACTCAGGTTCTACCCGGTCTTTAACTTTTACATAACTTTTAATTTGTTTGATGCTTCTAATTTGCTACTTTTCGAAAAGGAACAACTAACGTGGGATCCTCATGAAATTCGTTTCAGACAAACGGTCTCGCCCGCTCCGTACTGAAAGAGTAGTTAAGTAGATCGAATAAATTGACGTTAACCTAGAAAACTGTATTAATTTATAGCTGGTCGCCACCAGCCGGTAGCGTGACGGCGGAGTGCCGGGCGGCGCACGGCAGCGCTGCCGCCGACCTAATTAGCTGTCCGAACGCAGAAGCGATGCGATTATCGGTTCTGAATGCAAGCTGTTATCGAGGCTTGTCAAGTTTAATACCGCTATTCTAGATAACGCTATGACAATATTTTTAAATTTGTAAAAACATAACGATATGCGGTGTAATATGGCGACATTGCAGCGAGTGCATCAACTGTAACTTGACGGCGGTTTCAGTCCACCCACCGGCGCCGTGGCGCGCGTGCATCAATGATACAGTAAACTGCGAGTGTCCTTTCCTTTCGATAGCCCTACACCCTCCTCCATGGCGAGTATCGCGCAGGAGGGCTGGTGGCACCGGTGTATTTTGTCAGGAAAACTTCGTACACTGAGTGTATCACTGACTGTTCGTACTTCGTATGGAACAGTGCATGTGTCTGACCAGTCCGCTGCGTCTCGAAGTGTCGAAGTAAACAAAGCCAGGCACCTCTATCGTCGCGGCGCAGACGGGGCGCGGCCGCTCGTCGTGGGTGGCCACCTCTCCTCTCCTCTTCACCAATACTACATAAAAGGCAGAAAAGAAAGCCGCCCGTCGGACGTAATCGGTCAGGTTTCTAATCGTTTTTCATAACCATCGACTTCATGGAATCATCTCGAATCGAATCACATCGAAGGGAACTTTTTTTTAAATTATCGCATCAAAATTTTCTCATCGAGGTATCTTGCGGTCATCTTTATAATCAGGCAAGTCTTCGAAATGTGCTGGACCGAACATACCGGGAATAGCGGGATAGATAGTCGTAAGGGAGGAGCACTACGGAAGTGCGTGTGACTATTCAGTTATTTAATCATGTGCAAGTGTCAAGCGATGTTTATTTATAGCGGCGTGTGTCCCGGGGCGCGGCTTGCGGGCTCCGGGGCTCCGGGGCTCCGGGGCTGCGGGGCTCCGGGGGCTGCCGGCACACGCCTGCTAACGACGC
The DNA here is from genome assembly GCA_018250895.1 of Carterocephalus mandan. Classification (NCBI taxonomy): domain Eukaryota; kingdom Metazoa; phylum Arthropoda; class Insecta; order Lepidoptera; family Hesperiidae; genus Carterocephalus; species Carterocephalus mandan. The sequence goes on along the minus strand of DWTT01001291.1, from coordinate 5,386 downwards.
ATTACATAAAAAAATAACAGCCTGCCAGCATCGACATGCTCGTCACAGTCGTCACAAACATGCTGCAGTAATAATACATTTGTAGGCGCGCGCGCAAGCCGGGCATCGAAAAACACACAGATAGGATAGAAAGATATATTCCCGGTTCCAAACTGAATGTAGGCCTGCGTTCTTCACATTCAGACTGATTATCCTCCTTTTCCTTCAGATTCCTCGGTCACATCCAAATCAATATCTTTGACACTCCGTATTCCGTATGATAATCCCACTTCCGTGGTTCCCTGTGATCTCCACCAAGATCGCAAAGTGATTTGCACTTAAATCGATCCGCGTCTGCTTCGCTCTCAAATGAGTAATATTTTATACTGGTGTATGTACTTAACTCGGATAATCCCACTAGTATCGTTAGTTTTTTAATAATTCCTCCTGCTTGCTTCTGTATTATTATGTTCGATACCTTCTTCATCATTACTAATACCTGAGCCGCAAGCGCTCGGTCGCTCGCCCTACGGGTCAATGGATTTTATCGCCACATGTGCTCGTTTAGTTTTTATACTACTTGAAGTAGTAGTAGTTTGAGTTGTAAATCCAGTTCAATTAGGCTGAATCTAATCACATATCCTTGAAACGTAGCGGTAGCGTCGGTCAGATCTATTGGTGACCGAGCACAGATTTCAGTCATGGAAACAGATGAGTTTGTCGCCTTCGTACAGTTTTCAAATATGTGTGAGCCGTGTCCGGGAAAGCGGAGTGGAGGACGCATATCGACTCGCGTGCAAAAACTGGCCGCCAGCCGCCCTCCACATATATAAAGCTATGTCCCCGATGGACTTATAAGCGGCTCGCACTGCTACTGCCTTCGCCGCGAGCCACGGTGCGGCGCTTACGGCGGCTGTAATACAACTTTTACAATAGTATGCGTTCATCCTTAACTCGCGCCTCCGGTTAATTGCTATTCATCTACGGCTTTACGCGGCCAGTCAGTTAAGTGAAGAAATTAGTGGCATGACATCACCGAGCGCCACGCCCGCTCGTCGCCAGCGGACTGATAGAACCAGACTCCTTTACTTCGCACTCGCAGCGTCGCAGCGCGGAGCACCCGCCGCCCGCCGCCCGCGGCCCGGAGTCCTCGCGGATTAGGTTGCCGACAAGTAAAGTGTTACGTGCAGGCAGGGCGGCGATCGCTACGGCCGAGCCGTATTGGATGCTAAGTGACCCGGCCTCCTCCTCCTCCTGTTACGCCAGGGGTCGTGAGTTCGAAACACACTCGGGACAAACATGCGTGTGACGAACACTTGTGTTTGTTCTGTCTAGATATTAATATTATCTATTTAAATAAATATTAAAAAATATCTATGTGTCTATATCAGTCTCTGACACCCATAGTACAGGCTCGCGCCTAGTTTGGGGTCACATGGCCGTGAGAATGTCCATAATATTTATTATTTGTTTATTTAATCAAAATCGGGACGTAATTTTTTACCTTTGTAAATATTAAAAAATGAGTTCGGAGTTTAACAATGGGATGTGCTTGGAGTTTGATGATGACGGTTACAAAATAAGCATTAATATTTCATTTGAAAGATCAACTGTACACGCAATCGACGCAACTTCTAATTGTACACGGACAAAGCTGCGTGCAGTAGATTAGGTTAATAAAGAAAAGCAATCGTGCAGAGGCTGCAGCCAAGTCAAGCTAATAGTACAGGTTAGTGCACTCGTAGCCACTCGTAGGTAGGGCAGAGACGGGCGGCAGGGCCAGTGTTGCATTATCCGAAGCCAGTTCCTGAAGAACACGATCCGTTGAAAGGAGAGGCGGCTAAGATTTCATAGTGGACAGCTTTCTTGGGCACAAGCGGTGCGTGACCGCGCCCGCACCGCCCGCGCCCGCACCCGCGCCCGCGCCGCCCCACATCTCACGTGTGTTTACTTTTCTTTTTGCAATCGTTTCTTCACCAACTACAAGATTACCTTGTGTCTGAATTAATGTGGTCGCATTTTACATACGTATTAATAAAGGGCATATGTACTATAGGTTTATGAAGGCACAGGCGAAACCCAGCGCACGGCCGCGCGGCACCCCAACTGCCTGGAACGCCGGCTGCGGCGTCGCTCGGGAAGATGGTCCCGCACCCCGCGCACCCCGCATACCCCGCGCGGCCCGCACCTGACGCAGCCTCCGATGGCTAAGCCTCAGATACCACTCCCAAGTCAGACTCCAGGGACGTCCCTGATGGTCGGCACTTGTAGAGCCATTAGTAGTACCAATACAGTAGGTAGAGAATATATAGAAATTTTAGATTGTCAAAGCAGTTTTGTCTCTGTAGGCTTTACAGACTACACGTTCTACCCAGTGCAGAACTTTACCTCTATTAAGAGAGATGTTTTATAATAAATAAGTAGAATTTTTTGACGGCTAACTGCACCGAAGATAATCACTAATCAATATCTAACCCTCAGTTCCATTGGTCAGTATCCCATCAAGATTTAGTTTTTCTCGATCAATTGATCAAACATTCCAACACAATGGCTTAACATACCTATGGGCAGGTCATACCATTTGCTTTAGATTTGCTTCCTTTATACTCGCTATCGGCCGAATCCGGCCGGCCACCACATGTAGTGACATATGAATGAGATTAAAAGGGTTAAGTAAGGAAATTCTCAAGTGGAGCCTATTATTATTTAAAGTACCTCTTTTTAAAGCAAAATACTAGTATAATAAACTGGAAATCTTGTCAGGTTTCACACACACATCCTGTACTAGATTCCCAGCAACATGGGTGGCTGACATACACAGAAGAAAAAGCATATAACAGTCATTCAAAATCAGTACAGACATTTATATGTGAAATAAACAAGACCCTGGTTCAGACAAGGAATGCACAGCACAGCAGTTTAGTTCACTAATCACTGCAGTTTATATTAATAAGGAGTTGTGTGGAACAACCTCACGCTAGCGGGCGGGACAATCTGCACAAGACTGCAGTAACAAGTGGATGAGGCAAGTCAAAAATTGGACTTAGTGCATAAATTCGAGTTTGTGTTTTTTTTTGGATTGCACTGTTTACAACGAGTTATTATACTTTTAAAGTCATTTAAGCAATACATTAAATTAAAAAATTAAATAGCTTACATAACATTTTCAAAATTCATTCAAATCAATAATTGTATGGTAAATATGACCTATATTTTTGCATAGCTGAATTCTTTATTACTATATTGGATAATCTCGCGCAGGAGAAAAGTTCATACCAATTTTATCAGGCTCTGTATACTCAAGAGATAAGATAGCAGCGACGCCGTAATAGCTAAAATTCTTGCCCATAAGTAATTCGGGGCATACTTTGGCGCTTTGGTCCATTACATTAAGAGTCAAACAATTAACTTACACTTATTCAAGGTCTCACTTGACGCTAACTACGCTAAGGCGCTAAGCGCCGCGGACGGCCGGCCGCCCGGTCGGCGCCGTCCCCGAACTCACTCACCCACACTACTTGGCTCCATGTTCATCCGCTTATCTTTCCGATGATCTATTTGATGTCAAGTTTATGTGATGATCCAAAGTTTCTGAGACATGACAACGCGACGCGCACTGCCACTCCCGATTAAAAACTTAGTCCAAACTTTTAAACTTCCACCAACAATGATCCCGAGCTTCTCAAGAAGTATTAGAGCACTTTCACTTTAATTTTTATTCACTTTTGCGAATTATTAAACACAATAAGTTAGTACAAAAACTTATTTTCGAACAGTAGCTACGAAAGTACAAACAACTTCAAACAAGAAATTTCGGTCCCATGACACGAGCCGTCACAAACCTATCTATACAGACAAGACAAGACGGGAGGCGCGCGCGACCCGCAACCGCGAACGAAACGACGACGTGCACGTGCGGTCCGAAAGTTCCGATATCGCTATCAACGCCTTCAATGGCGGTCCGAAATGGCGTTTAGTGAGCGTGATAACTAATGAACGCACAGCACAGCAGCAACATAAGCAACAGCATCATCAGTATTACGGACGGACGGTCGGAGGTGTATGAAGTTTATAAGGAGAATGTGTGCAGAATATATTTGTATAATTTAATAAACGAAAACATTAGACACACTAGAATAGAATAGAATAGCTTTTTTTTTCACCAGTGACCAGCAATACAAAAAAAAACAATAAAACAAATCTAAATTTTAAAAAAACATGTTAAGTAATAAAAATACGAAGAAATACAAAAACTACATACCTACACTGTGGTAACATAATATTATCAATGCCTACACTACATACTATGAAAATTTTGTGTCAAACTAATGGACACAACATATTAAATTTTAATAGTTCGTAGTGGAAGTTATAGATTTTAAAATCTAAAATCTACAACTTCATGTTTGAGGTTTGTCCAACTCAAAATTACTGTGAATTGAGTGAGCGTCGCTTCGGACAAAAGTGACAAAACGTCAAAACGACAAAATATTGAGTTGGATAAGGCAATATAATATAAACTGTCACAGCTGACGTAAACAAGCAATGTCATCACGATTTTAATTTTGTTCGAACCTGAATAGTCTCTAGCTTAAGCGCTAATCAGCGCTGAGAGCATAGCTTGGACCGTAGCGCAGAGTATCACAGATTAGATACAACAGCGTTTACTCGCACGACTCCGAGTAGCGCAGTGTAGCAAAAACAGACAAAAAATATCACTTCAAATATTTTTTTCCATCTAGGTATTTGGTATTTGTAGAAAATGTGAGTAAATTCCCCTTTTGTTTTCTCAAGGTCTCAACTCTAGCTAGCTATTCCATACCAAGAAAAGCCAGCAAATAATAAAATAATAAAAATAATGATCAATGTCATGATCATGAACATCCCCGGATATTAATTATTATTTAACTAATTAATTTATGGTTTTAACAGTCTACTTACTTTTGCTGTAATTCAAATGTTTTTCATATGGCGCGAACGCATAGGCAGGTACGTCGCCTACTTCAACAATCCACTTGATTTTTCGTTGTGCTAGAAGGGGCGACTGCGACGCCATCTCGTGACGTTTCTGCACTACATGGCGCACTACACTATACTTGGTTCACTATACTCTGAAAAAAAGTTGCTACACACTCACTAGATGTCAGCATTAAAAACCCGAAATCCATCTAAATTCTTAACCGTACAAACCGTTTTTTGAAAGTATATTAATGTATTGTTATAAATTTATAATCACTTTTAAAGTAGTCGCTCGGTAGTAGTTATATTTCTATTAGTAGATCAATTATCAGAATTATCCAGACCTTCGGGTGGCCAGACCTTCGGGTGGCTAGACCTTCGGGTGGCTTGAGAACATTCGACACTGGGTTGGCCACTAACCCCTCCACCAATCCGCATTGGAGCAGCG
>DWTT01001290.1:0-12095 GCA_018250895.1 Carterocephalus mandan | reverse complement strand
ACGATTGGACTTATTACTAATTATAACATTTTAATGTTGTAATGTCTAATTCCATGCGAGCGAACCCGCAGACGTCCAATATTATAATTACATGGCATTACGGTTTATTTAATTGTATTTAATTTTATGAGTGTAAAAACTCCGTGTCTTTCAAACTATTTCAAATTTCCCAATAAGTCTACAACATCATAAAATGCAATACAGTCTTGCCAATTAATTTGGAAAGGTTACATTCGTAAAATGTCCTGCTCACTGCAATGATCTCGTTTATCTTTGCCTACTAGTGAAGGTAGGTAGGCAAGACAGGTACTCTGGTGGAAACTCGAATGCAAATGTTCGCGAGTGTGAACACTGGGCACATAAAAAATATTTTATGTTAAATATTTTAAACTATAAACTTTAGTTTCATAAGTGGTCGTTATGGTGTTTACTATCTGTAGCGTTCGTCGTATTATTGGTATTTTATGTTGCGAATTTATGGACGTCTTAGAAGGACATGAAATCGGGTTCAAGATTTAACGAAAGGTGCAAGCCTTTTTGTCTAAATTAAATAAACAGTATTACTTACATTAAATTTGCTTATAATAAAATGAGTAAATGTTACATTTTCTCTAAAAAGACATCTTATGTACCTATTACTACGAGCAATAACAACTAATAATGTCCTTAAGACTTTAATATGTGTAAAAAAGTGCTTTATTACTTTTTTCATTGATGCTCTCAGCAGCCGACGCTACACGCCCGATGGCGATGGAAGACGAGCGATGCTTTGTGAACATTAGATGATTTGCTACGGTTTCTATTTACCATCTATTATTTATTTAAATTCACATTCTAACGTTTACAACTAAGTGGAGTCACATCACGCGTATAATAATAAGTTTACCTATGAATTTGGACCAATAACCGTGTTTATGCATGCACTGTTAGGCCCGTACACATCGTTAATTTTTCGTGTTGTTTGCGCAGCAGTATTTTCACGTAGGATATTCTAAAATTGTACGAATCTTCTGTTTATGCATTTTCACAAATACAAAATACTATCTAAATGATAAATTTGATGTTAAAATAACACGGCTTTCGAATAACTTTTATTTAAATTTTTAATTGGGCGCCAAAAAATAATCAAGAAAACTGGGCAATTTATAAGGATGTTGTCAATGCGCCCCACAGATGACACGATATTAAAGTTTAAATTAGATACGGACATTATTAAAATGTTATTAAGTATAAAAGTAACCACAGCATGGTATGTGATATGTAACAAAATATCGTTATTAGAGGTACTGAAATAATAATAATAAATATCATGGACATTCTCACATACGGACATTTGACCCCAGACTAGGCGTTAGCCTATATATGGGTGTCAGAGATATACATGCATAGATATTTTTAAATACATTCTTAAGAATGGTCTCTGGATGTTAAAATTAGATAATATTAACATCCAGACAGAACAAACAAATGTTCATCACACGAATGTTTGTCTTGAGTGGGATTCGAACCCATGGCCCCTGGGGTAACACGCAGGAACACTACCGATTGCGCCTTTCATACAATTACTGTTTGCAAATAAATTTACTATTCATTCGTGCACATATGTTTTCATTCGTCATTCTTTATTGCTGCTAGTTATCATCTAACTATACGACAACTTTACACGGCCGCTTATTACCTCATTATGTTATCTCATAACTTGACTTTGAGAGTGACTTTCCTAGCCGCTTATTGAAACAGCTTTTTATTCTATTTCCACTTTTTACAATCAAAAAGTGATGAGCTAGAGATTAAAACTTATCTCAGCAAATTATTTTTTGTTGCTGGTATATAATTGCACTATTAGATAATGTGGTGCTGTCGGAGTCTGTATTTCTTCAATCACAATGTAAATACACAAAAATTAAAAAACTAAAGTTAAAAAAAAAGAGAGCAGGTTCTACAACAAGCTTCTTTGAAACAAGAAAAATATTAACTTTAGTAACCTTTACAAAAGTCCGAAGACATGGTTAATATTGTGTGGTTTCCAGATTAGATAAGAAGTTATACCAAATAGTCAGTAAGTAAGCAAACTTTTTTAGAAAACAAGTTATTTCAAACAACTTCACTTCTTTAGCAAAATATTAAAGTAGTGATATTTAATTAGATGACGCGTGTTTCAATTATGATTATTATTAATTCATAAAAGTTGTTTGAATATTCAAGCTCTCGATGCACTATGGGTGGAGCTGTTAAATTCTTTGAGAAATTCATTAAAATGCAATCAATTCAATTAACATTAGCCCATTTGTTAATACATCGGGTTCGGTGACTATTATGCATATTCATGGAATAAATTTTCATATTTGTAAACGTTGATTTCACTGACGAATTACATGCAGGAATTATAAGTGACCAATTATGAAGGCTTTGAACCTTTAATTCAATACTAGCCGTTACTTACAGCTTCGTCCACGTATATTTTTTTAAAAGTTATCTTATCATGTTCACGCACAGTGAATGTATATAGTAGTATTAACAATTAAATTAAATGTTCTATTGCAATCGACAAACTTAAGCAATCCATATCAGCTTTTAGCTACAAAAAAATTTTTTTAGCAAAGCTAGGCTACAAACCATATGTATCCCACAGTAGGGCATGGTTCACTACCACAGCAACAGTAATCAACAGCCAATTCTAGAGCATACTCTAACACGCTGCTACAAAGTGGACTGATGGAGGGGTTAGTGGCCAACCCAGTGTCGAATGTTCTCAAGTTTTTGGAAGCCCAAGCAAGTGGAGATCCTTGAAAAGGCTTAGCGATCGTTTTACAATTGAAAATAGCCGGCTTACAGGCCCTCCTAAGCTTCCGTAAGCAGAAGCACCCATCAAATTTTGACACTAGCGTTCACATATAGAGCCCCGCGTCCAATGACGTAGCGTAACTCGGTCGATCAATTTAAAAATGATGAATGTGACCAATATTCTCGATTCCAGTCACTTCGACTGTAAACCTCGTAAACCTTTATCCGCAACAAATAACGATCTTTAATCTTAAATTATTCCAAAATATTTCAGACCAAGATCATAACAATGAACATTAAATCCTATAATTTACATTTATGAGAATTTTAAGTTCTAAAGATTCCATAATGAGCCACTAAGTGGTAGGTTTATGTATTAAATATAATTGAGATTTTAATAGTCTTTCGAACTGATATACGGAGAAAATAAAATAAAAATTGCTTCATAAATTATTTAAGACATAATATTATCGCACGTTTACTTATTTATTGGTACAAAGTAAAAGTAGCTGATGCCCGCAACTTCATGCGTGCATTAAGAATGATTAAAAATGCTATGGCTAAATGCTATGGATATGGCTATCATTTGCAATAATTATTTTACTAAAACATACTGGTAATTCTATAGAAGAGCGTGTTTACCAAACGAAAAAAAAATAATTTCTTCTTAATCACACTCGTATCAGTTGCCATTTACTTATTCAGTACAGTAATAGTTAAAAATAATGGACACATTTAGTTCTCAATACAATTAATTGAAATTTTAAATAATAGCATCCAGCTTAGATTGAAAATAATAAAATGTATCGTGCTCATTTCTGCGGCCTCTTCCATGCCTCTGAGAAACAGATTTCCAGATGGCTAAATCTAATAAATTAACATAAAAGTTTACGATTTTTGATACATTTTGATTAGTGACATTGATGTCAATGTGGTCACATCAATGTCTCGTTTGATTATCCATTAATCAGTCAAACGGTATTTAAGCCGTTAAGGATTTTCTGGATGTTTAAGATACAATTTTTTTTAAATTTTTTTTTAAGGTTTTTTTTGTAGTTTTAAGTTCATTAGTTAGTAAATTTAATGGTGAATTGTAAATAGATCATTACTGATTAAATAAATTTATTTAATATATTTGATACATTCTCTGTAGGTACCTAACGATTATGCTAGTAGTCATAATTAGAAGGCTTAGTGTAGGTCTATGGTAAGTTCCACTTTAATAAGCGGTAACATCCCCATTTTCCTTATGGACCAACTATGTATGTACAACTAACTGGGACTCTATTTTTGAACCGCTCGCGTGACTTGATCGACTGCGACTCATATCTCGATCGATTGGGGAAATTCCGTATTTTTAAAACACTACAATGTAACAAATGTTATTAATCACTCGATTGGCGGGCCAAAATATAGACTAAGTAGTAAGGTGTTTCTATTTAACAAATATGAGTCGAAGTCGAACGATTAAGTCATGCGAGCGTTTCAAAAATAGAGCCCCTGGTCAATAAAGTTATATTTGACAGTGATTAGTGTTAAATGTGTGCTAGGGATTCGAACTTGTATCCAAGTTAACTTAACCGCTTTAAACTGCTTAGTTTTTCTTATAGTATAATAAAACTGGTTAATACACAAATATATAGAGACTCGCAATGGATCATCATGAACGATAGCCCCAGCTGCCTAAAGTTCTGGAGAAAGAACCACAGCCAACTACGTTATCCACTACGCTACGGTAATTCGATTTGCTTCACTTTCTATCACTTCCATTGGCTACAGGGTCTTTGACATTGTGATTTCTCGCCATTTTGTTCTTACTTTTCACTCTAAGCGCCATAGTTGTTCGCATGCTAGCATAAAGTTACGTAAATCCTCCTCATCTTGCAATGCCTTAACAAGGTGCACGTGTTGGTTGTATCTAATTATATGTTACCTACTAAAACATGTGTAAAGCAATAAATCTTAAATAAATAAATGTGACGTTTTGTGATAATTCTTCTTACTTCTTCCTTAGACAAACATATTATCTTAACCAGACGTGTTTATCAAAGACGAAATTATTCGAGCAGTGTGTAATGTCGACGACTTATGGAATTGAGACGTGGTCCTTTGCCGTAGGTTTAATTCGAAAGCGCAACTTCGACCAGCGCGCTATGGAGCGATTTACACGTATGCTCGGTATTTCGCTATGTTAGTGCAAGCTCGTTTGCTAGCTTACATCCATAAATACAAAAAAAATCAATAAAAGGTTGTGTTATGCTGAGAATACGAAAATATCGAAAAATTTAGAACTATAAGTCTTGATGACAGAAAAAATATCGAAACCTAAATGTTTTGGTGACTAAAACTTTGCAATGAGTCTTGTTCTTATTATCATATCATAGTCATTTATAATGTTATATCAAATACCTAGACTACTATGTACAGTCGCGAATCACATCTATGAAAAACTACGAATCAACCAATCTTTACCGATTTAAACTTTTAAAAGTTATGTAAATAAAAAAAGGAAGAATAAATGGAAAGGTATTTAAGAAACGCATTTTATGTGCACTGATTAATTGGACCTAATTAAATTAAGTTAAAGTTTCTTAATGTGGCCGGTTAACGTTAGCGGATGAAATTCATGGAACCCTCGTTTTTCCCATGTCATTAATAAATCTGAAAATGTCTGTAATTTCCATACGTATCCGACCTAAAATACACGTATACAGTTCCGAGTTTATAAATCTCAAATAGGTTCATAAACTCTGTCTATGTAATGTACTTTATTTTTAGTATAACAATGTTCATTTTCGTACAAACCAACCAGTCTCAGTTTAGTTATCGTCATTAAGTACTGATTAGACTTGAGTACTTGCTACTTAGCGAGCCGTTATTATATTTTTTAAAATATATCTTTTATTTCAGGCAACAAGGCCCATGACATAATTACATTATAGACTAACATACATATCAATTTATAACTTAAACTACGTCGCGAGTAGGCGCGGGTCCGGTAACACTTGGAGGTCGCCGCCGTCCGCTATTGCCATACACCGGGAATATATCCAAAATCCGTACTGCTACATGAAATTGCAAGTAATAAACCCAATTATACCTATCTGCTGTACATAGCACTTAATATTTTATTTGTTTATAACACACATTAATATGGTGTCTAGATTTGAACTCAGAACTCTTAAGATCTCGATCACTGCCCCATACTTATCTGGAAAGAAGTATGCACTAATTATATACAGTAAACTTGGAAGGCAAACACGTGTAACCCATTACTACAATGTTAAATTTATCTTGTTACAAACTCAAAGCGCCGCGCCGCCGAATTCCCTCAATCAGCTAAATGAAATTGTAATCCAATGAAGGCTACTTTAAACCCAAGGCTTGCCCGCTCATGAGAAAATTACATCTAAATGAGCCTATTTGTACGACAAACAATATTTTTTCGTGTGAGACGAGTAAAGTCGGCGAACATAAACTCGATTTATGGCTTGAGTATTGCATTCGAAAGGCACCAATATATTTTGTATGCATGTGGACAGTTTTTTAGAACACTCAGAGGTTAAAACGCACATTACTTTGTATAAGTAGGCATTCGGTTTATCCGTGGTATGTGCTACGTATACTTTCGGCGAGCATGACAGAATTTTCTTGGCCATATGTCATTTGAAAGTGGAACAGCCTATTTTGTGGTCTATGCTGAGGACTCATCATATCTGATAATATGTGGTGATTAGTTCAACATAGCCTTCAAAGAGATTAAAACATAGAACAACCTGACTATCAGAAGATTTAATATCCGCAGATTAACGAAAGCTTAGTAATTTTAACAACTAAGAACAACTGCTGGATGAATTAAAATATTAGTATTTGAAATTAAATTAAATGAAATATTTTTATTTAAAAGTTTCTAGTTATCTAACGCACCTGTGATACCCCTGGTGTCGCACGTGTCCATAGACGACGGTGACCACTTACCATCACGTGGCAAATATAATGGGACGACCTGCTACTAGATGTCGCGACGATCTTCGCAGGACGGCGATAAGCAACTAGATGAGAAAAGTGAAAAACCAAAATCAGAGTCGTTCTTCTTTTATGGATGTAACTATGATAACTGTGACAGAATATCGTGTATCGAGCGTGGCAAATGCCAAGCAGTGGACTGATATGGGATTAAGAGAGAGGTTTTGTTATTATTTATGCAATGATTTATCAAGTGGGTCGATTAGCGCCAGCTTAGCGCTGTAACTAGCTTATCGCTGTCATCTCGCCGATACAAGTATCGAGCGATACGTATCGCATGAATAAGTCATAAGGTGGCGGTCTCTGATGTCGACAGACAATTATTCATGGAGGTCTACTTATAGATAACATTTGTAATAAGGTTGAACAATGTTTGGTACTCAAAATAGTTAATGGATCAATGTATAAGGTAGGATAAGCGGTGGTAATGACCCTGACTGCCGAACCGCGGGTCTCAGGTTAGAATTCCAGCCGAAGTAGATTTATCACGCAGATAAATATTTGCACTCGGTACACCTAACTACTAACTAACTCACCTAACACAATAGTTAAAGTCCGTAAAGATAGCAAACGAATTTGCAGCACCACCTATCCATTTCTGTTCATGATAACTGTAAATAAAACCGTTTAAAATCATCACTCACAATTTTTGCTATTTTCTAGTTAAGTCACAAAACGAATGTGACTTAACTAGAAAATAGCAAAAATTGTTTTGGATATGAAGACTGGACCTTTTGAATAGAGTAGGTATAACACCCGGGCTAATAAATATCATAAACATCAAAACTGACACTCACACATAGTCACAGACATCCAGACATCAAATTCATCAATAGTATGTCACAACAACAAAATTATTCATTATTTATTATTACCTTAGGCTCATAAAGTAATTGTAAAATGCATTTAGTATCATCACCATTGCCGCAATGCGCTTTACAATCCTCGCTGCGACACAGGGACAGTGTTTTAGTAATGGCGTCGATCACGACATCTGCCGACCAGTAATTACACTGATATGGTAAATACAGCCGCACGATTACTTGGAAAACTGTGTCGATACTCAGGAAAAATATTATGTTTGGATGAGATAGCAAAACAGCATGACCACCATGCCAGGCACCATTCGCTCCTACCCATGACTACTGTGACAGACATTGAACAGGATTCATAATGGTCCTACTTAAATTCTGTCGCAGAAGCGTTCCTACTGAGTACTAAGATGGTCGCCACTAGGAAAACCTAATTGAAAAAAAAACGGATCCAGTAATGTTGAAGGTGGTTAAAGTGGTGGTTAACATCGTTCTCCGTACAAATGCCACCCCCATTGTTGGTTCTGGGACTTACCATTTACTTATGCTATATAATTATACTCATATATACCAAGTGGTGATTTCATTAGCTACAGCTTAGCTTAGCGACCCATAGACGTCCCACTGCTGGGCATGCATCTCCCACAGACACAGCTGCGGGAAGTCTAGGGCATACTCCACCGCGCTGCTCCAATGCGGATTGTCAAAAGCAAAGAAGAAGTCAGCGAACCCAGTGTCAAATGTTCTCAAGCCAACCGAAGTTTTTCAACTAGGCTCAACAACCTTTCCACCATTGAAAACAACCGGGACCGACGGCTTGACGTGCCCTCCGAAGAACGGATAACAAAGATTAATTTCATTAATCAAGTTTTATGTATGTGTGAACACGTCTTAAGTGTATATAACGTATCCCTTAATTTACCTCTATAAAAAAGCAATCTAAAATCTATTTTTTTTTCTTTTGATCTAAATCAAAACCTAAAAGTTCTGGTAAGTGCGTACAATGGTTCGATCCGTACAATTCCAATCAATCATTCTGTTCTGTACATAATTAATACCTTACCTTACTTCGAATCACACGCCACCCTATAGCAATTTGTCTACTTTACCATGAATACGGGCGTTCTTATCAGTCCATCATGGAAATGGGGTACGCGAAATAATCAATATATTTCTGCCCCACCCCTCAGTACGCATGCGTGGTGTTAACCCCAGGTGGTGGTGGTACGACCTTATGGGTTGGAGAACCCCACGGGTTTACCTGGCACACCATTCTCGTGTGACAAGCCGAGTGAGCTGGTCTGGCCCAGTCAAGATGGTCTTCAGAGCTACTGCCTGCAGAAGTCTACCTTGGGATATAAAACCACCATGTAAGTACCAAAAGATTAGATCTTTTAAATAACGTAACGGTTTTTATCAGCGAAGCAGGCGCGGTGAAAGTTATTTTCGGACTATTGCGTCACTGAATAAAATGTTGAATTTGTATATGAAATGGTCATAATTAACTTAAACATCCATTGCCTCCACAGAGTGGCCTCTGGTGCTTCAGCAGAATACGGTAAGAGGACATCCGAGATTTTTGAGAAAACGCTTTTTTGATATTTTTTTCTATTAAGTTGGTTACATACAATGCTGTAAATAATAAAAGCATACACAGTAAACTGTAAAGTATACTACACCCTACGGACGTGTACTAACATTTCTATGTACACAATACTTGAATAAACATGCTTTGTCAACTCACACGCTATTTGTTTAATGCCTCACCTATCCACATTACATCATTAAGCCGGAGTTCCACTGCAGCGTTAAGTCGATTTATGATTTCAAATGATTAATTGTTAAGGTTGACAAACGTTTTTTTTTTACCTTTTTTTAATACACGCCGCTAAAACTTCTATAAAAATAACGAGATATAAAATACTACACACCGACAATGCTGGGGACGTATACTCCTGGGCTTAGCCATAGGGTCGGTACCCTTTTGTTAGTTAATTACTTAGTATAATAGCTTTGGGGTGGTTTTATTGACCCTCGAAATTATAGTAACTGTTAAATGTCATCAGTACTTGGGTAAAATGGCTTTGTTGGTCATCTACTCATATCACCTTAATGTTTTGCGCTTTAATGAAATAATACAAAATTACAAAACAAACCGTGAATTCTAACTAATTTAGACTAGGGGATAGTACTGAGTTTCAAATTTGCCAAGCTTGTTCGTAGCTTTTCAGGTAACACAATATTCATAATTCCCTGGTTATAGTGTTCATTAGTAAATTTTTAATACTACTAAAATACAATTTATAATAAATTTAACTACCCGATTTCTTGTTGTGTCCTTATTAGTAGAACCAACCTTGTGAACCGGCGGTAGAAAAAAAAATTGATGAGGTTCATTATGCGTATGCGAATACCATATCATGAAAAATAAATAAATCTGAATCTGACTTATTGAAATTAAGGTGAATTCAATCTTTACGAGCCCAGATATTTATGAGTTGTGTTTATAATTGCTATCTGAAACTGAAAACCTACGCGTTTATACTTTAACAATACAGAGAATCTTTGTGCATAAATTTTAGTTAGTACACGATAAAGAGCATCGATATAGGTATAGTGTCTTATCTTAAATTCTGATCACGATAAATCGCACTCAAGAAAAGGGACCTTAAACGGTCGATCTCATTAATTTGCTTTCTGTAATTTGATAGATGTGAGCGGTGTTATTCACATATCTGTAAAATTTTACGATATTCGATAGCTATCAGTAACTTAATTTACTGGCAAATAGAATCTTACTCCGATGACTGAGTGAAATACTAAACGGGGTCTCCGTTAGTAAGAGAGTTCGTAAAATAATGAGCGGGCAATACTAATAATTATGGAATATGGAATCTCGGTGTTTTCAATTATTGCGGTCATGGCCCACAAAAGTTCAGAGAAAATTTAACAATATTAGCTTCGAAAAACATATATAAAAAAGCTTTTCATCGGACCTGTGAAAAACTGAAACAAACTTATCAGATCTAAGTATTCTCCTCTATTTTATTGCATTATTAAAATATCTATCAAAAGCTTTAATTAATAAAATCATCAATGGCTTAACTCCCTTGATTTAGTGTAAATAACACCAGCTTCCCAAAAAAACTTTAAACTTCCACTCATAAAAATGTAAAAATTAGTAAGCCACTCTCTTTTACAAGCACATAAATGGAGTTACATCATACAATGTAACTATGGCCGTATGAGGTACGGCGCGTGGGCCGGCGCGTGCCACGCTCTATTGATGGCTGCCACAAATTACAGCCACCACTTTCGTGGCGGCCGCCTACACCACATGTCACTGAACCTTCTACAAAAGTTCCATCATGTCCATACATCTTAATTTGATTGACACGTTAGCTTGAAAGTGTCTTAAATTAGAGTGTCACAGTTTTATATCGAATACTTCTCAAATAATACTTCTAAACGTATGTATTTGTTTCAATTCAATTGACTGAAAAAATAATAAGGTTTTAAAAGCTATTCGACTTATAACTAGATACTTCCTTAATCCTTATACGTGTACACGCCAATCCATTGAAAACAGGAATCATACAATACAATATAATTTATCATATTATTATTTTCAACATTTTATTACCATCGTTGAGTACCTTCACCTACATCTTAATTCTTTAGATAGTTTGACCGTGTTCGATAAACTAAAAGCGAAATAAACGTGAATCCAATATTTTACATTAAAGCTATTATAACAAAATAATTTCTCTGCGTTAAACTTAAATTAATTAAGTTTCCTGTGACATAAGTAAATAAATGTATGGTGTAACGGACACTTCAAACCCATGTTTCGAAATATGACGTCATGTTTTTTTAGAACTCGTCTGTGATTAATTCAAAGCAACAAAGAGATATGCACTGTAGACCGACCTGTACAATTTTTTTCTTATATTATAGTACATCGCTTACCTACTCACGATCGAACAAGCTGAATGTGTGAACTTTATTAACATCAAGCCACGTCTACATACGAAATAATAAATCAGTGTCTGCCTTGTTTGTCAAAATGCCTTATATTGTAAATGTTTCGCTATCTTAGCTTTGCTCCAGATCTAAAGCAATGTGACACTATCGTTATTGATAAATTTGACTATTTATCTTAGACATAAACAAAAATATTAATGTGTATTTGTACCTTTTTAATTTTTTTTCCTCGTGTAAGTGATGTTTCTATCTTAATGTTTGATTAAGAAAAAACCTTAAATAGTTCAATGGGTGCTGCGAATTCTCCACAATTATTCATATTTAAAGACACATATTATGTAAACGTAAGCTCATTAAAACCAGCCGAACGGTCAACATATGTTTTAGGTTTTAGGTATTATATAAAACAAGTAGATTCATAACAAATATTGCTATTAACAACTACTGCCAACAGTCTTACTATGAAGTCGTTAGAATAAATTAGTTATT
>DWTT01001289.1:0-12095 GCA_018250895.1 Carterocephalus mandan | reverse complement strand
GTGCGTAATGAGATACATTACGATATTGAAATTGGTGTAATAAGAGACCCTTTACGAGCAAATGTGTTATAAAAATATATTATCAAGAAACAAGTTTTATAGTAGTTACCGCATCGTTGTGATTCCAAAAAATATATGCAGGCGGTTCAGGTGAGTACAGAACCACGCATGTCAAGTTGATTGTGCTGCCTCGATCAATGTACAGGTCGGGGCCGCCTATAATCTCCGTTGTCGGTTCTGAAATAAAATAGAAAGTATTAACATACAAATCGAAACATTTGAAATAGTAGATTGAATAAATATACATATAGATACAATAAAACACTGAGAGTAATCTCTAAACATAAAACTATATCATATATCATATATAGTTATATGTTTTTTTAATGTTTTTGTGCTAATCTGCTTAGCCCAAAGGTCGACTGCTTTCAGAATTAAGTCTGCTTTTTGTATCACAAGCTTTTTGGTATAAAAAAGAGTAGGTAAATAAAAATAATATCATAATTGCAAAAATGTGTACAAATAACTAGTTAATCAAAATTGAATTGATATACCTAGTTAATCAAAATTTGAAATCAAGTTTAGATTATAGGTAAGTTGAAGGAAAACTGGAATCCTTAGAAAAACTACATTAAAACCATTCACGCTAATAAAACATTTATCAAACGTTCGCTCGGCCATAGAAAAAAGATTCCCCTTTCTGTGACAGTGTAAGAAATTAATTTCCTTCACGAAGATGTTTTTTACAGTTCCCTAAAGTTGTCGCCTCGCCGGACTTTTATTACTTGATAATAAACGCCCTGCGATAAACATCGTTAATGTCTACGATGTTTATAACAAGACATTAATCTACGAAATTGAATCAAAACACCGTCTTTATTGTAATTAGGTCACAATTTATACAGCGCTAAGGATTTACGATTTGCTTCAGGCATTTTAGGGTTATGACGTTGCAGGTTATGAAATAAAATATTTAATAACAATTTGTATGCTGAGGTAATCCTAAGCTATATATACCTACATTATAATGTTGGAAGGTCTTTGATCAAGTACATTCATAATCTTTCATTGTGGATAAAATCATAGTGTGATATCTATTACTAGTATAAAAAAACACCATTAACTAGTTTTTCTGAATGTTCTGTATTTACAAAAATTACCATATTATAAACTTCAATCAATCAAAAATCTTTTTTTTTATTACTTCTGTAGCAAACCAACTCATACTGGAGTAACATAGATAAGGTTCCAGAATTAATAATAAGTATCAGGTAAGCTGATAATCATGTTGAAGAAAGTTTATTCAATATTTTAAATGGCAGAATTATCTTCGTCTCTAACTCAGCATTCATTGAAGACGTAAGCAATATAGTAGGTACTCATTATATTACACATTTATAAGATATACAAAATACATTCGAAAACAATACAATAAAATACGTGGACACTCTTAGGCTTTGTTTTCATTTGACCATTATTAACGAGGTCGGTTTTGGCAAGCTTAACCAACTAAAAATGGTAAACGATACAAAATAAGCAAATTTCTTTGAACCAACATATAACCGCCGTTTTAGGTTATATAAATATACGTAGTTTTGCTTTATGAATAGTAAAATGTATGGAATCTCTTCCTCTATCTGAAATAACTCCCTCTATCTCTTTCTTCTTTTTTATATTTTTTATTCATATTTACTTTTACCTTTATCTAAGGCTATACATACCAACAACATGGAGATGTATAAAGTGACTCATGTGCGGAGTAGTTGATATCTGACACTCGTAGATGCCGGAATCCCTGTGCTGTGGATATTTTATCTGAAACAACAAATTTTTTTTTTAACACTGCACAAGAATATTCAATTAGACGTTTTAAAACATTCCCACTCATCACGATTTTACCGTCTGCTGAATAAACATTCCGAGATGAAACACTCATATTATTAGCTCACTCTTTTTATTTTCTAGCTCTTCAATAGCAATTTCAATTGCGATTTAATCTTGAATGTTCTTGTTATTCTCATTATTTACATGGGAAACGATGCTACCCGTATTGGTGGCTCTTCCTCTTACAAAACCAAATTGATATTGTTTTAGGTCCGTTGCTTTTTTAACATTACAATGTAATTGTTCCTGTATAATCTTAGTACCTATATAATAAAGATTTAAAAATAATAATTAAAATGTTCCTCTGTGGTATCCGGATATACTATATCTAGAATAGGTCGTAGTCCTCAAAGGTAGCAACACATCTGTCACCGGCTTGGATCGAGACTCTTACTAAAAATTATTAACTGGACTATTACTAATAACAACTAACAGGAAAAACTATCACTAATGGTACCTATACAATCCACGTACCTACTAATGAACCGACCAAAATAAAGTTCTTATTAACATCCCTATGGACTATCCATCCAGGTCACTATTTGAGTCTTTCAAGTCGGTCACAGTTGTCATGGGCGGCAGAGGATGCATGCTCTTTTGCTATCTTATATCCATAAAAAAACTCTACTACGTCATACTTCTAAAGTACGTATAACATACGTTTGTAGTACAATACGGTAAATTTCTAGGATTTTTTTTATTTTTTTTATTTTTTATTTACCATAGAGAGTAGGTTAACATAACAGGTAAGTTCCCAAACCGTTTACCTACGACACTGAACTTATTTTATAAGTAACTAATATATAATAATAATGGAAAAAGGTAGAACTTAGTTGTTTTAGGAATTTGAGAATGTCATAGTATTTACTTTCTAGGTAATAGTCCAGTTTGGAAAGAATATATAAGATTATGTATTAGGAGGTACAATTATTATGTATCTATGTAACATTGTAAGATTCTAGAGGTAGGTAACAATCGTATGTGAATTTCCTAGGATGCAGCTTATTATTTTACTCAAGCTTTAGAAGAGAAATGTCTGTTATGAAAATAGTTTCAATAAGCACATAAATATAACAAAATATGTTAATTTTAATTTTACTCCAATTAATAAATTTAATATTTTAACTTTAAAATCCACCTTACCACCGTACGGTGGGTCCGTAGCGAATTTCTCAATATGACGTTAGTCTTGGTACTCCCTGCTATTATCTACGAGTACGTACCTGCAACGTCCAATCCTCAGAATGTGGTAAGTGGATTGCCCTGAATCGCTGATCACTCGTGTACGTATACCTGCCCACTGTGAGCAGATGGATGTCCCTATGCCGGACCCATGAAACTTGCATGTTCAACTGAAACAAATTTGAGGAGTTAAACCACACGATCTACGTCATTCTCAATACAAAATTGTTATGAGAATGCCATTTCTGTATGGTCATAAAGACCTTTACAGCGTCACCGAATAGGTGTTATGGTGAGAAATCATAATAATATTGTTGTTACATTAAAACAAGTGATAATTACTAAGGGAAAATATACCAGAACTTTTTTTTGTCTTTTCTTATATCTCATAGATTACGGCAGTCAACTGCGCTGAATTAAAGTTTAATTAACACTTATTTTGACAATCAAAATCATCAAACAAATTAAATAGTAATAGAAACAAACTGTTACACCTTAGAACAAAATGAATCTTGTGTACCTGTGTGTACCATACATTCTGATTAGACAATATTAAAGGCAACACGTCAAGTAAAATAATTAAGACGCCGCCACAACCGCTCGACATAATGCAACGACCAGACGGGTTAACCGTCACTAAACAACATTACACTTGAACATTTATATGAGCTAGACGTCTACATCGACAAAGTCAAAGAACAAAGACTGCTTCGCAAACCTAATAAAACCCGCGAGAGGTGTCGGCGAAACGTGAATCGGTAGATAATAACTACAGCGTTATGATAACGAAATGGGGTATGTTGTTATTTTTCGAATAGTTTTAAACCGACCGTGCGGACGGCCATCGTTATCTCGCCTTATTATTTACGTGGAAGATGTGGCAACCCGGCCTAATGAGACTTTTATTTATAAAGTTGGTGGCACAATGGGGACTTTAAGCTCCCATTGTGCTATTGTTAGGTTTCATTTTAAACGAGTATTTTGTGGTACACCGCTATGTAAATTGGACGTTGGGTGAACCAGGGCTCATTACTCCGAATGTAGGGAATATACGAGCTCGTCGCGAGAATGCAACGTCAGTAGGTTTCGTACAAAATGGCTCGCTCGCGTGCAAGCTTCATCGACTAAATGAAAGTGGAATTTGTTTTGTAAGGTTTTTTCGGCTCACAAGCTAGTTTTCTCCGAAATGTTTTGTGTTTTCTTGGGTTATTTAACAAAACAAGAAAGGTGTCCTTAAACCGTTTATTACTTATACATATTTATCGCTCCTCACAACAGGTATTTTGTGATTTTAATTATCTTTACTAATATTATACAGCGACAGAGACTAATTTGTTTGGTATGACTAATGTTGTAGTAAACCCACTAAGAAGAAGCTGCTGCCAATTGGCCCCGTGTTCGTACTTACCGTCTTATTCCCAAGGTTCTTGACGCGGCAGTTAAGATAAGCGGTCTTTCCCAGCAGTGCGGTGACATTCTTGGAGGCGGCCAGGTCGAAGTACGGTCCGGTGCGGGGGGTGGGGCGCGGGTCAGGCGCCGCGGGGGCGGTGCGGATGACGTTGTCGATGGTGCCCACCGGCGGTGCTGTGGCGGACGTGTTGCCTGGCAACCCCTTTCTGAGCTCGCGCTGGGCTGACGATACTGCGGGCAAGGAAAATGGATTAGAGCTGTCATTAATTTTTCTTGTGCTGAATAAATCAATGAAAAAAAAAACAATTAATTGTATCAGGCGTTAGGTACTTTGCGGAACGAAGGATGCATACATCACCATACAGTTTTGTTCGCGGATTGTTGCAAAATAGATTAATTATTGGTTTGAAAAATTTTTTTTTTTTAAATCGTAATTATTATTATACGTTGAAAATATAATGATTTTAAAGAGGTTTATTATTGTCGCTTGGGTTATATATTTCACACTAGTATCGCGTTTAAAATTATGAAGTACATCTAGAGTTTGTTGAAGAAACAAACGGAACACAAACAAACAAACACAAACGAAACAAATTAAACCCAATCGAGTAAGAACCGAACTATTAATTCGTTAGCAATCCGATGCCTTCCCATACGGTGCAATCCGTGAACTTCATTAAGGTAGAACCTAGTATATTACTATAATAGGTAAACCATTCTACCGTAGGTACCTACAGTATGTGGTATGTAGTACCAATCCGGTAAGGAATGGTATTACTACAATGTATTATCATTCCGTCACCACAACACGAAAGCCCTCGATAATGTGCGAATAAAGGATTGAAAATGACTGACACGAGTTCCGTACTTCGCCCCCGCATTCAACGCAATATTCATAGATGGCTTTGGCGTGCGAATCCCACTCGATGCTACCGTTCCGACGTTAAGTGATTAAAAGTGTTCCTTTTGTGTCCTGTTTCCACGATTCTGCACTGGTATACTCTAAACGACGTGTGAATGTCCATTGAGAAGTACAGACCTCAAATAGCATCAAACGTAGCACTTTTTTCGACGTGCTCATTAATTATTATATTTCAACCAATTAACAAAAACCTGTATCATATGCTAAAACCTACGTAATTAATCAATCTGTCTTTTGGTGAAAACCACATGAAAATCCGTTCAGTGATTTTTGAGTTTATCGCCTACAAACAGACAGACAGAAGTGGAGGGTTTGGTTTATAATAAATGTTCATTGTTTAGTAGTTTATAAAAGCCACCTTCCATCTCCACAATTATACCAGCTCGATGACAAAACAGCATTGTCACTGAAATAAGCTAATTAATTTAAAACTTACTACCCTACAACTAAGCCATGACCAGGTCATAGTTGTAGGGTAAACTAAAAAATTAATTTGACTATACTCGATCATACGATGTAATAACGAGGAATAACGTTAAATAAAATAGCATAAAATAGATTATTCAATGTGTGTACCAATTTGCGATTGTGCATGGCAGACATTGTGATCTATCTATCTATATGTATGATAAGTGAAAGAGTCCACAAGATTCCATTTATATTTAAAGGCTAAAATACAAAGTTATTCTTTTTAATTTTGTATAATGATCTAAGCTATAAGTAATAAAAATATATCACAAAAAAATTATAATAAAAAAGTAAAAGCTGCCATTAGTTACAAGCCTACAGTAAGCAATTCGTTTGCGTGTATATTATAGGTACATAGTACCAGTAATGGCATAAGAGCCTTAAGTACACGATACAAAGAGGCTAGAGTGACCAAACAGACCTTTCAACCTTGACGTACCCAAATCAGTAATAGGCGAGTGGTTATGGGCGTTTAACTTTATCAGTTTTCAAAAAGATTTATATACAGACGTAATAAAATAATTTCTGTCAGTTTCACATGCCACTAGCGCATAAATTCTTTCACCATTAGATACTTAGATATCTTCACTGAGTGACATAGGCTATATAATATAACTAGGTGTAAACGAAACTATTGATATGTCTAATTCTACGCGAGCTAAGCATGGGAGTCTAGTAGTTAGTTATATACTCGTACCTACTAGGTAAGTATCTACAACTCGATATGGAACACAAATATTATGGCTCTCCGTCCACCCGTGGCTAATGCATATTGTTTGAAATCGCCCCCACATGTGACCCTGCCCGCCCAAATACAATATTTGCTATACATTTCGAGGGCTCTCAGCCTGCCCGCTTTCTGAGAAAATTACGTCAGTTGAACAATATAAAATTAATAGAGCACAAGAACTATGTCTACAAAGAAATAATGATGCGAACCATATTTGTATGTTTTTACAATGATATTATGTACATTACAACAGGTAGATAAGCCACCAACGCACCAAACGCGTGCCGTGAGTTGGTCTCACTTATGACCATTGTGCAGTCAGTCGAGCTGAGACCAGTCATTGTGTGCGCGCTCGCTAACTGTACTGATTAGCTGTCTCATTCACTCTTACGCTTTGTGTATTTGTGTCGCACTTATAGCGTGTGTAGATACAATGTTATTAAATATGTTTGTATGTGTCGCGGAACGATTATGTTGTGCGTGCAGTATGAACTTGATGTATCTTTCTTAAAATATCATTGGTTTTTTATATGATATTTCTTTTAACTGTACTCTCATAATTTGTAGAAAATTGTCGCAATAACACTGAGCTGGTTCCAGTAATAATTATATGAAAACACCGGTTCGTTTTAATGTGTATATTAAAACTGAGATGAGCGAGCCGAGAGAGATACTAGCCATACCTACTAGAAAAGAAGTATGTTTGTCTCGTTGTTCTAGTATTTATAACCGCAAGTGCTAAGCTAGATGTCCTGGGCTCGAGACCCGGGTTGGGCAGCAAGAATTGGATTTTTCTAACTTGAAATTCCCGGTAGCAACTCGGAGTCTATGATAATAGGTTGACCATATAGGGCTTAACATATCTGAGGAAATGTGGGTGTATACACATCTTGTGATGTTATGTTATTGAGTTCACAATTAAAAATATAACAATATAATTTAGTGACTTAACTCTTAATTAACTTGAATAGATTCCAGCACCAAATGTATGGATGAATATTTTGTACTTTGTTAATGTGCAAGTCACATGCACAAAACACATTCTATATTCAAACAAATCGTGAACTATCCGGTGTCTATTTAAGGATTAAATGGCGTATACTATGATTTACTAAATTGGTACGTGTATGTTTCAGGTATATCATTAAAGTTGGAACGTAGATATTTTCGTTGACAATCTTGCCGACGTTAGTTGTTAGTAATTAGATTTGATAATACTAGGTATATCAAAAATTTATAAACGTCTAATGTTTGGCCTTTTAAAGGACCGCAAATAAAACAGGATAAAAAAATGTAATAAAAAATCACATTTACATACACAATTTATTCTTGTTTTGAATGATATTGATTAAAAGAGTATTATTAAGGTTCTTTTCAAAATAGAGAACCTTAAAAATTGCCCCTAGTGTGTGGCCCCGCCACCCTAGTACAATATTTGCTTAGCGTCACCACTTTTATGCTGAGTGCTTTCAGCTGGCTACTTTGCTTTTACTGAGAAAATTAGATAGTAGGAGACATACGTTGTAAGTAACTGCAGACATACGTACAAGCATTTTTTTATAGTTTTAAGCGTTGCGTATGTGGATGCTTTAATCTACCTACAATTCGTTCAAAGCAATACTACCAGAAATATCATTTATGTACCAAATATACCGTATTATAAATTTTTCGTAATTTTGTTCCGGTAGTAATGGTAGTTGCCGGTTAGAATGGGATCCTTAGTAAATATTACTTAATTAACTGTTAGTTAGTATATTTTATAAAATAGTCAAGGTTCCTCATATATTATGGTGCTTATAAGTGTCATGGCAAAATAAAAACTTTTATACGAAAGTATAAAAGTTTTTGAATTGTTGATTGAACTATTCGCAACGGTCAGATTGTAGAAATCTCAATGTTCCCTGCTCCTAATAGTCCTCACGATCTAACGAAATAATGTTCCTATCAACCCATCCAACTGGACTAACTTACGACTAATAGTTTGTCATACGACAGGCGGGATGGGTAGCGCTCTATGTTATTTGCTATCATAATATTATAGCAAACGAAACATGAAATGAAAAGAAACATAAAAATTTACCTAAATTTAACGACGACGACGAATTTTTTTTATGTTTAAATCACTTCAATTTGCTTTGATTTGTCTTATTTAAAACAAAATATTTTAAAACATTAAACAGATTTTTCACGAATAACAAGTTATTTTATTGCGAGACAACATTAAATAGGTATATTGTTTAAATATTTTATTTGCTAACGTTCACTTATGTGGAAATATCTGCATAGCCCAGTGGGAAGACGCACATGTTGTGAATATATTACTTTTTTCCAAGCAGGTAAGAACGGAGAAGGTATTATTCCTGCAAGTAAGAACGGAGAAACCATTATTCCACTAAACGCCAAGGCACAAGGGGAATCCGCCTCAGTCATTAGGAATGAAAGGAAGACCCGTGCCCTGTGGCGAGACGCTAATGGTTGTAGCGTTGTCGTGCCATTTTCATCTATTTGTATATCTAACGCATCACGCACTTTTAGATGCTACTTGAATATAAGTAGCATCTAAAACGAGATATCTCGTCTAACACAACAGTTAGACGAGATATCTCCAGTATGTTCATTCATGAACCGTATCAGTCGTGAAGACTCATGCTGTGAATTAATCTTCGTTAGCAAATCTACATGTTTTTCGTGATGATAAAATTATGATCAATGTTAAGGCATCTGACGTATGAAAGCTTGGCTAGCATGGTAGACGTCATTCATTGTGAGATTCATGTTCGATAAATGCGTTATGATAGTGATATAATACGAAAATGAAGATCTAGGGTATAACAAATAAGTGGATGAGTTTCAGCCATCCGAAAGTTTGTATCACTGCTGGAGGGAGGGCCTCTATGACGTGGGTCTCTTCATGCCAGTAAATTTTTCATTAATTTTCCCTAAAAGTTGTGATTTTGTTCCCTGCTTAAAAGTCTATATAACCGTGCCCAAAGGTTGGGCCAGACTATGACCGATTATACTTACTCAAATAACCAATATCAGAGAGTAATGATATGTAGGTACTATATAACTTTACTGTGGTATAATATGTTGTACTTTTATTCCAAAACTATGTTACGCAACCGATAGCCACCTGCGCCCGGAACATCATAAGCAAACAAAATTTGCGGCCATATTTTACGCTTCGACTTATTTTCGATCGGTAGGCTATAAAATGCTTCGAATAAACTCTTTGTGCCAAATATTCCTTCCAAAAATGTGATGATATTTTACATTGGTTATGAACAACTCTTTTCATAGGACAGTTTGTGAAATGACACTTCTTTTTTTAGTATTTTCTTGACATAGCGTAACGTTTTAACTTTTCACCAGTAAGATTCACACATTAAGATTTCTCCAGACTCGCGGATCGAACCCAAGACTTTTAGCTTAGCAGTCGCACTTGCCAAAAATACTACATATAAGTAATTACAAAAATAAGATATAACTAAGATTTATATATAATTTTATGTTATAAAAAAAATTTACAATGTCAACTCACAAACATTGAAACATTTTTCCATGAACAAAACAAAGGCCTCTTGAGATTTTTACGTAAGTGCTTTAAAAGGATCCGTATCTCAAATGACAAAACGGAATCCTTTACCTTCGCAAAATAATATTAAGGATGGGATCGCGGCAATAAAAGTGACCATTACGAAGCAAACAATATTAGGAAAAGTCGACGCTATAAATCCAGCTAATGCCTCGACCAGTACAGCGAGCCAAATTGTGGAGAAAGACATTTTATGCCAAATATTACGAGTATGTTATCCAGTATTATGTTAGATAGCAACCTGAATGATCAACTTATACCTTTGTTAGTAGACGATTTATCAGCTTTGGTGGACATAGGTGGGTGTATGCTATGTATATTGGGGTTATGTACATAGTTCCGACAATAAATAGTAGAAATCGACTGTTCACATCAAACTACGTCAAACATTTCACGTGCCATATTTTCGTAGGGTAGGTTCGTGTCACTTAGCGAGGCGACCACGACGAGGGGCTCTCATGAACAAAAAATGGCACCTACGATACAAAACGCAGACAGCAGCAAAAATTGTTCATAATATAAATATTTCTAACACGACACACGCGACTTTGTCACTTTGAAACTGTCAGCACTTTCTACTTAGTCCATGGATCAAAATACTATCTGTATAATGAGAAAATTATGACAAAAAATAACATATTCTGTTTCAAATGCTATAAGTTATATTGACAAAATTGTTTCAAAAACCTGACGTGTTTTAAAATGCGTTCCTTATAAAAACATTATTAATGAAAAGGAAAGGAACTAAGGATGGGAAAATATTATATGTAGCAACAAGGCTTGGGTTGGGCAATAGTCGGGAAGAATCTACAGGGAAGTTATCTTCACTAATGAAAAAATATTCCCTCATTCCCGGAAAATCGCACGACATTTCAGGCCAAGCGTGATTATTGCTCATGAAAAGAGTGATACTTATAGCCGTAAACTATATTACCTAAAGAAAAAGAGCATGTATATTATACAACTCATTTACCGTTTTTGTTTACCCTTCCATAACAAATTAATAATTCTCCTTATTTTTTTATTCTACCCATCATAAACATTCATAGGGTTAAAATGAAAGCACACAAGCGCACGCGAAAATTACGCGGATGAAGTATACTGAACACCTCTGTATCTGAAACACCTCCAGAATACACATCTCCACACATTAAAATGAGTTAAATAATTATGACTACAACAGCCTACTATTCGCATAAAATGATGAAATATAAATAAGATGGTAAACTTAAAATCAACGGATATTTTTACTTCTGCTTTGACTCTCGGTTACTATAAAAATAAATGAACTAAGAAAATTGAGACGATACCTGAAAATTAAACTCACTAACATTACTTTTGCCTCTGATCGGATCGAAAACAACTCACTTTTAACATCTGCGTCTGGAATGAATGAGAACGAGAGTTTCTGAAGTTCCATTTCTCTTTTTAGTCCAAACACAAAAGCATCATGCCAGCGAGAATATTAATATCTCTATTCCGTCTCGCTACTTAAGGAATTCATCTTTTGTGCTATCCAATTTTAGCCGCAATTTGGAACAAGTCGGCATTGAAATGGAATTTACGACGTCTCTCGTTCAGTAGTAGAGTGTGAAATGGCTGTTTGCGCTTCGAAATCAATTAATTTAATCTGATTCTCGGAAGCAGATCGGACCTAGATACATCACAGTTGTTAATGTATAATTTCTGTAAGTTCGTATTGTATTCGGAGCTACGAAATGTTAACGAGTTGTGTAGAGGTCAAGGCCAAAAATTTGATTTGCGTTGAGCACTTTATCAGAAATTTTAAATGATATTCTTTATTATACAGAATATTATTATTATATATCCACAATTAAAAGATACTTGGAGGAACCTGAGGTAGTGCTGACCGCAGATAAAGTGTACGTAAACTGACTTACTGG
>DWTT01001288.1:0-12095 GCA_018250895.1 Carterocephalus mandan | reverse complement strand
AATATGTGTGCCAAATTTCAGCTCGATAGCTTCAGTGGAAGTGGGTGAAATATTGATTGCAAGATTCCAGGACATAAATACTTACATGAATGAATACATACGAGTGAAGTTAAATAAAAGCTTTTAAAATACGCAGGCCTCCTTTCGACAAACACTCCGCACGCCTCCCATGTTTGGTCTAATGAATATAATTTGTTGAATATAATTATGTTCCTTCATTATTTTTTTAATTGTGTGTGCTAGTACAAATTATGGACAGTTAGGTACAGTTTCTAGGTTATAAATCCTCCTCTAAAGTACTCAATCTACTAACCCATGGAAATAAAGTAAACCATCTATGAAAATAAAGTACCTACATAATTTCATATTGAAAAAAATTTAATCTTATTATTTGAATTGAAATTTTAATGTGATCACGAACGTATGCTAGAATGGAATATATATCTAGGAATGTGTACTAAAACTAGGCCTTTCCTTACCCATTGTTATCAAGTTCGAATTACTTTATGAAAACAACTGTTTTGGCACATTGGGGCATTTCTATATGTTTCCTCTTCTGTAAACTGCGGAACAAGTTACGATTCCCCGGGGGCACGGGCGGCCCCGGATTGAACTAAACTCGATATTCTCCGTGTATTGCCGAGATAAAAATGCAATTCTAGACGCTTACAGAGAAGCTACGCAGTAACGCTAAGGGAAAATTGTGTGTTACTTATATCGTTGGATATTGTTCGTTTTATTTTATTAGATATCGAAAACGAATACGGATGCCCGGGCCTTGAGGCGTTTTGCCACAGATGATAAAAAAGGTCTTGATAGCAACGTTTTAATCAATCTTACTTTTACAAGCTAAGTCAACATACATATAAAAATGATATTCAGTAGATACTAGTCTACAACTCAAAAGCGGGTTACTAATTACCAGAGACCCGCTTGTACTGATGCCTACCATTTAATTATATCTAATTAGAATTCATTCATATACTTTTTTAGTTACACCAAGATTTAGCATCAGAAAAAGATTAAATCCATTAAAGAATAAGTTAAATAACGTTTTGTCGTTCAACAATAGACGCTGGATCTGTTTTAAAACAAGACAATAGCGAAAGCTTCACCTAAATCCTGAGAAAGAAAGGTAAAAACCGTGGCCATTTGCCGAAATCCATTACACAGACCGCATTTTTAGCTTGAATACGCGGTGATTCCGGTGAGACTGTTTACCGGTCAGATTTAGTTATATTCAAGACACAAAATACAAAAAAAAAAACAGAAGGTTTTTCTAGAAAAAGCAGAAATTGCACTACGTTGTCTGAGTCCAAAACTAAAATAGTCCACACAGCAACAGGCTCGCGCAATCTTCGAAATTCTACCTTAAAATGCTGCTAGCTCGGGGAGATCATGTTGCTTTTTTGAGAAAATGAAGAAATATTCATAATTTTTCATTAATTTGGATGATATTACCCGTACAATTTGTGCGTCGAAATACCAAATTACTGCATTTATGAGCAGTATTTTACGACAACGCTTTTCAAGCGCACTTGCACTTCTTTTTTCTCTGTTCTGAGATTCAATTATCAACCAACCGCCTAGAAATTTTATTTTTCCCCAAAACCGATGATCGTTCGGTATCTGCTGGATAGAATAGTTTTTACGGCTGATGAGTTAAGTAAGACCATTCAACTCTGGTAAAAAATCAAATCAGATCAAAAAATATTATTAATTACATTTGTTGGTCTAGCGGTCGCAAGCGCGACTGCTAAACTAGAGGTCATGGGTTCGATGCCCGGGTGGGGTTTTAGGTTTTCCTAAAAGTTTCCTTAGGTTTTACTGGGTAGAGTTTGTCCAGTATTGTCCGTGATTAAAATAGGTAGCAACTGTAAACGTAACTACCCCAGTCTAAATGCACGCGAGCGAAGCTGCGGGCGTCCCCTAGTATTATACTAATATTGTATTTTTAGTATTAATATGTAACCAGTTTATTAATTATATAGTTGGCAGGGTCCCTCCGGAAACCAGGTGTGCTACAAGAGGGGTGCTAATCAACAGTGTTGCCGTACAAACCCGATAAAATGGAGTCGTTAATTTTGTTTCGTAGGAGTAGTAGGTGTATTTTATTGTAATTTTTTCGTGTTTTATGGATAGACTTTAATATCTATAAAACGTACTAAAGGAAAATTCCAAGCCCCTTTTGGTATTGGCGAAAACGTTAATGCGTCAAGTGTCTCCTTAAAGTTAATTAGAGAACAAATTTTGACATTTTCCAAATAAAAAACGAACAGTTATGTTGTATAGGTATATAGTTATGTGTACTAGTTTAGTAATTATGAACAGATTATTCTTTAAATAGACTTTCTATAATGGTATTCGGCCTTTGCAGCATCACCAAACCGTATGTTATGTTTTGTTTAGCTAGTTTGAGTTTTTTTTTTTAAATAGGCTTTTTCTAATGGCCCCACTGGCCTTTAAAGCGTCACCTAACGGTATCTTATGTTATTACTAGTTCATTAATTATGGGCAAGTTCATAGAAGATAATTTTTAAAAGGACTTTCTCTATTAGTCCTAGGGCCTGTACCCTTACAATTAGAATTAATATCGTTCGCTGATTCGGAACCTTATAAGTGCGATTCCGACTCGCACTTGGCCGATTTTTAGCTTAAGCATGGCATTGAAGGCACATCTAATAATGCAGACCCCGTGTGGCGCATATTATAATAAATTATTGCATATGAAAGACTCTATGTGTACCTAAATCGACCGTCGATTCATACATAACCTAAAGGTTAGGCTTTCGTATGGAAACGTCTGAAGGTGCGAAAGAATAACATCATAAGTAAAACAAGTTTGTATTCAAAATACAATTGTATGCTCCGCGGAAAATTCGCAAAACCCATATCTATTATTTATTCGACACAGTTTGAACGGAATTGAATCAAGAGGGGAACGTGAATACACGTGACATGACTGAAATATTCACTGGGCTTCACCTATTCCGTCATGGACACAGGCTTTTTGTTGATTGGTCACAGTCCATGGTCATCTGCAAGGTATAAAGCTACATCCATCGGGTAACTGTCGTATATTGTATTCTAGAATGCTAAATGACCAACTCATCATCAAATGCGTGTTAAGTAATAATCATATTAGTATCAAAATCATTTGACATCGTTGGTACTTTTCCGCTTATAAAATATGTCTTGAATCTAAACAGACACTTTTACAAATAAAATCATACTTGAATTCATACTGACTTCCACGGTCACAGCCACTCTGACTACTGCGACTTGATAGGTAGTGGCGATGCATTCGGTTAGATAAAATTACTTAAGTACAGATGCTTTGTCTGAAGAAAGTCGCAATACGTTAAATAATAAACAAGTTAAAAATACTGTGATGCGGCCTTTCCTGATGGAATCTCGCTTCATTGCGTCTAGCTAAGCTTATCTTCAAAATGGCTGAATCTATTTTTGTGGCAGGCGACGGAACGTTTCCATAATTAATTTACACTTTAAGTGGTGGCTTTAGCAACTACACAAATATGTTTTATACAGTGAAAGACAGCAGAAAACCGCTAGATTCCGGGGCAAATGATCAGGAGGAGTTCCGCCGTTTTACAGGGCCTATGTCCAGCAGTGGTCTACTAAATGCTGGTGGATGAATTCAGGCTTAAGCTTAAGACGCCCAAAAGCCTTTTTCCAAAAAAATATGTTCTTGTGAGATTAGAGACGAGTTCTTTTTTTAGGGTTCTCAAAAAACACATATTATTTTCGGTATGGCTTTTGTGTCTTTGTAAGTAAACCTACCTATGGATTAAATTTAAAATATTTTGTTCCTTTTATATAATTAAAGTGAAAATCACGTTCAAAGATTCCGTTACATACATACATGCCAAGCTAATAAAAGCGTGTTAAAAATTATAGCACGGTGATATACTTTATACGATAAACCCTCCCGATATAAATAAAAATATAGAGCTCCACAACGTCTCAGTAGTGTACAATAGCTCTATATAATGTATGTTATAAAGAATAAGTTTTCTTTTTAGCTAGGTATTTTGTTCTTAAAGTTCTAAATTCATAAGAATCATCGTCGATATTTTCATGAAAATATCGACATACCGATCAAATAAATTAAAATACCATTACGAACTAATACTTACTTAAATACTATTGAAAGGACACAAGGTCCTTTAACACGGACGTACGTCAATACTTAGGTTTTATCGACGATTACGCAATCAATTCGAGTACGTGTAGCACAAAACATAAATACCTGCGTTAGCGTTTAAAAAACTTTTATGGCATCTGCGGCTGTTTTCAGCCGGCTATATCACGCCCGACGTGAAAACATTTCCGAACGCGTTGATCGATTTTCGACTTACTGTCCCCGGCAGCACGCCGCATCGGCTGAAAGAAGGACATACGCCCAAATATTACAAATTAAATCTATAGCTTACCTGTCCGGCGTGCAGCACGTCCAAAAATATGGTAAAAACACTTATAAAAAGCACGGCGCGCGACATTGTAGCGGCCGCGGTGTCGCGTTATTCCCGTAGTACTACTGACGTTTGTGCAAGAAGCCAGAAACCTGCGTACTAGTCGGTTGGTACGGCACCGTACGCGTACCTAGCGTCGTATATATCGACCCTCCCGGGAGTGAGAGGGACGCCCTCCCGGCCGCGCGCGCGACAAGGATGCAAGACCGGGGAACACGCAGGCGCATTGCTGTTAAAACGCAACGCAAGTAAGGGCTCCTATAACGAAGCGAATCACGAATGCCGTCTTCCGCCACCCCCGTCAGGATTTCCCGATGATGAGGCGTCCGATTTTAATAAGCCCCAAAGCTAAGTTTCAACCCCCTCTAACAAACAACCAAAGACAAACCAAATGACATCAACACCGATTAATGCTTTGTTTAATAAAATTGTATAATATCAACTCCTAGTACTACTACAAAGATCTCAGAGACAACACAAATAAACTCAAAAAAATAGAACGGTCCATAAATAACACGTAGTTCTGTATATCCTACATTAAAATATTTCAACAATGTTTCATGATGCCTTCTGCATTTGCATGCGAAAATGCGTGCAATTTCAAATGAACTAGCTTTGTACATTTTTCACTACAAATACGCTTCTTTCCACATTTTCAGAGTTTAAATGAGCGTTTCTGTTCTCTCTTTTTACAATGTTCACCAAAGCCTTTTATTGCCACACAATGTGTTGAATATATGTTTTCTATGGCTTCTATCTGACGCTTTTTCACGATATTATAAAATAAATTAGTGAATACTTACATGAATAGATTGTACTGTTATCAATACAATTATTTATGAGATGACTGCTTTACGAGTCCTTGATTCTATTTAAAGCAGGAGAAAATTAGAAAGTGTTTGTTGCTGAGACTGTCAATGACTTAGGTAATAAAAGAAATCTGTTTTTAGTTTTAATAAAAAATATCCACCCCGCTATGCATTGTATAGGTCTTCACACCTCACAAGGTGTATGCTTTTACCTACTGGTTTCCGGTCTGTTGTTGAATTGACTAATTTTGACATGACCTCTGATAGAGAATCTAGTTCATCAAGAATGTTTTCAAGAACTATATATAACTGTATAAAATGTGCTCTATGACACCTTGAATGTGAAAATACGTAATGTTTGAACAACCTAAAGTTATTACAGGATCAAAAACAAATCTACCTAGTGTTTTACAATGCATGACAATGCAATGCAATCGAGATTTTGATCGACTGGTGAAATTTTCACAGTTCAATCCGTCCGTTCTATTATAGTTTTGATACGGCTCCCGTATCCAATGGTTATTGTTATTGATTGCGCAATTTGCACATCGATCACAGAACGCTATATTGGCGATGTTAACAAATTCACTAATGTATTTTTTTAGTTTCGCTTCAGAGACCAGCCCGAGTGAATTTTAGGGGACTTTTGATTTATAATATGCAGATAATGAGGATGACTCAGTGGCGTGCCTTGGGGGAGGCCTAGGTTCTGCAGTGGGCAATACAGTGTTGTATCTAGTTATAATGAAGATAATAATTATTCGTTTGATCGCTTCTTTTCAGCAAATGGTACTTATGTCACTGAAACTCTACTGAATATTGAAATATGTTTTTTTTTAAACGGGGCAGTTGCAGTATGATTAGTTAATCATATTAAGAAGCAATTCACATTGTTAATCGCCAAATAGATATAAAATTTAGTATACAGGTCCACTCTTTACGAAATAACAGCCTAATTAAATACATAGTTAGCCAGCCTTACTACAAACGTAGTTTAAGTACTCTCTCATGGTTGAATAGGTTAAGAGGTGACTAAGCAGTACCGTCCATAGCCCGCTTCGATTCAATGTGTTCGACAGAGTTAAGCAACGACGGGCGCGGTCGGTTTGTGGATGGGTGTCCGCTAGTGGCAAAATTTCATGGGCGCTACCATGCTTCGAAGGGCACGTTAAGCTTTGTTAAGGTTGATTTCAATGGTAAAAACCTTGTCGAAGACCTTCGGGTGGCTTGAGAACATTCGATACTGGGCTGGCCACTAACCCCTCTACCAAACCGCATTTGGAGTAGCGTAGTGGACTATGCTCTAGACCCCGTGCCCAGCAATGGGACGTCTTTGATTTGCAGCTTATCTTTTAAATGGTCACCTCACAATAATATATCTGATTGAATTTAAAGTATACTGATTTACATAACTCTAAATTACTCTAAAACTGGAATATATCGACTATTACCCTAGTTAAAGCGTGTCCAACTTTCTTTGATACAGAATCTAGAATGTGCTTAAGTGCAAAAAAAATTCTTGAAGCCTCTCCGGGATTTCTTGAAATGGCAAAAATCTCGAAAATCTTTTCCGAGCTCTTCACCGCCACTACTAACTACTTAAAAGCTTCGATGGAAAGAAACTAAATCTTTGAATTGAGGTCGTCCGTGTGATTTAACCTGATGTAAGAACATTTTCCGATACAGGTATCGGGGAACGTGCCACGTGCAGTCCGATATTCCCTTTTCCATGAGAAACGCTGGGATACCACGTTTCAAAGACGCTACCTGTAGTTTCTTTCTTATTATTGTTTTTGCAGCGTCTTATCTGTACTGCAATAAATCTACTTATATTATATTCTAATTCCTTGACAAAGTATTATTGGGTTTTGTAACTTGTAATTCTGAGTAGAACTTCGGAAAGTCTTTTTTTGTACACCAGGCTGTAGCAGGCTAATCACCTACACACGTGACGAAATGTGATTGTTCACAGAATTAGTGAGATTTCACCTTTCAAAAATGCTACTAAGTACGTAAATACCTAAAGTTTCTGTTTATCCTGCAATGTTAGTAAAATTACCTACTTGTGGTAATTTATAACCCCATCTCATTATGCCAAGATATGGCACGTAGGGCTGCATATATGGACCTAACATATATATTGTATATACTCGTATCATCCATCATCATAATACGATACATAATACGTGTAACCCACCATTCATTTAGGTATTCGGAGGCGAAAATATACAGAGCCTAAACTTATTCGTGTGTCTGTTGGGGTACAGCGAGGAAAAAATAAGAAATATTTGAAATAGTTCTTGTACCTTGTTAATGGTTCTTCTTCCGGTTATCCATCCACACACAACAAAAATCTAGAACATTTTAAAAACACGTTTTTCAGAATTTCGTGCAGGACCCCGTTAATATGATTGTTTGTGTTGACAAAATGGATCAAGATTACCATTGCAGTTAAATATTTAAAATTAGTCAACCATTATATTTCTTTTAACCAGATTAGTTTAAAATACCTAGTTCCCAATAGGCAGGTATATCTACGAAAACAATTATTAAAACTACAATTAAACTACAATTAAAGGTGGCTGAGACCTAAATGCATGATACCTAACTATTTCTCAATAATAACCTGACTTTCCTAATACATATATGCACGGGTAAGTTGTAAGGATAATGCGTGGAGATGTGCACGTGCCGCCGTTTCTAATTCCTTGGGATCTTATCTGTCTTTCACAGTAGGAATAACGAGGTGGCACGTTTTTTCTTCTTACTTTGCCGGTACCTTTAGTTTCATAGATTTAATACCAGTTCTTGTCGGCCATAATTCTTTAAAAAGTTCCGTATTATTCGCGTAACAATGTTTTATGTCGTTTGAAAATTGATCGAATCGGTAAAGTCAAAAAGTGATAATACTTAAAATAAGACAAAGATATCTGTGTGTTATTTTACTATCACGAATATTGCTAGCTTTAATTTTTTCGAATACCCAGTTAGTGTTTGGCCATTGGCGAGGCTCTGAAGTAGTCTGAAGAATTTAAAAAAAAGCTGGTTATCACTTTTGTTTATGGATGAGAGTATAATTTATTTGATACGAGTATACCTACCGATCTTCAAGCTCTACAATCGAGCCGGCAAATAACTATCAATCTGCTGGGAAATATAACAGAACTCTTTTTTCACTAATTATAATGATTGAATACGCACTGTAATGCTTATAATTCATATTCACACTAAACACCGTTTTATTATACCTCAAAGTATTCTTTTTGTGCATAATTCCAGAAATAAACTAAAATACCGCGTCCCTTGGCGCTCGAAACAAAAGGTTCAACATATTCTGACATATTACCAGCGAAATGCTACATTTATAGCGTACCTATCTGAGAGACCCTGAACTCAATCAATATTCAATCCTATTTCCATTCACACAAAGACCAAGCAAGCCTTCGTGGATTAAAAAGAGCATAAATGCGAACGTAAATGGGTTACCCGCTCGTGTTATATGGGAGATAGGAAAATGACCAGCCAACCCGTATTGTCAATAGCGAGCCAAGTCAGGGCTATTAAACGACTGCAGTTAGAGACACATACACGGGAAAGTTCTAGACGCGGCATGGAAAAATATCTTCAGCCATATTTGGGTCTGTCTTCGCTTATCCGTGGTCTATGTTGAACGTTGTCAGAGATTTAATTCTGTCATTTCCAGGTATACTTCTTTAGAGGTGACCATCTTAGTCCACAACGTGACTTACTAACTATTACTCACGGACTACACACTATATACCATAGAGTAAGGGCCAAAGACAGGCTGTAGGGTTCTGGCTGAGTGAAGTTCAGATATATTTTTTGTACCTATATCTGACGATACAGGGACTTGGAGTGACATGCCACGACATCTAGTATATCATAGAAGATTTATTTTCGATGTCACGATATTTTGTTCGGCATTGACAGTCTTCTTTAGGAATATAGTCAACTAACAGGACTAACTATCACTTACAGTCCCGAGTCCTCATATTGACCAATTAATCTTTCTCAGCGAACTGGACGAACCTTGAGTCTTTTTCAAAGTCAGTCACAGTTATCATGAGCAGCAGCGGATGAGTGAGTGGGTCCTGCAAGCTCGTTTGCTATCTTATATCCATGAAAAAAATCAAATAATTTATACTAATTTAATCTGGAAAGGAACTATTGTCGGGGAGGATTTTAAATAAAACAATTGATTTATTTAAGTTTATTTATTATAAAATACAATGCGCGTAATAACAATTTAAACACCTAAATACTAACTGAGAAGCAATCAAGCTGGATCTACGAAAACACAATTTTTTGAGCTATTGTTTGTGCTAGTTTAAATGCAATATAATGTGGTTCAACCTCTCTTCCATACAACAAGGTTAAATAAATAAGTAAGTAAAACAAAAATATTTCACTAAATACTAAAGTAAAGACACATAAAATCGATAACTATTCAACCGTATGTCATCACGCTCAGAATTCTGCGCACAGTCTAGTCTAGAACGTTCCAGATATTTACATATGCAGCGAATGACGTCACGAATACGTCCCCCAGACGGTCCGGTATTCAGCTCGGACGGCACTATTCAGGATTACTGAGCTAGCTCTGTATACCAATGTTATGAATATGTATCTTTATGTTATCTTTGCAAAGGATTTAAATGTCCTTCATGGTTTTGTGTATGTAAGATTGCAATAGCATGCATCACCACCCATCCGCTGCAACTATGACAGCTATGACAGATCTTAAATAAGATAGATTCTCATACAAAATCAGTTGCGTTGCTACCATTGGGTTGACTAAGGACTAAGGCCTCTTAAAAAGTGTAATGGAAACAACACCTTTCCGACCGGAACACAATAGCCTAAAAAATATTATTACACTCCAGAAATTGCAGATTTATCTACTTGGAACTTTGGGTGGAACGGGCGATCAGTCTCTCTAAATACTACATTCAACAATTACTAACTTACTAGACTATGTATTACTAGCACCAACTGACAGAACTACTAGCAGTAACTGTCCTACTAGCGAACTACCAACTTTCGTTCATATTAACACCCCCTTTGCTAACTGGAGTCCAGTAACCGATCATCCCAGTCCTTTTATGAGTCTTGCTCAAAGACTGATAATTTTCGCGGGCGGAAAATGGTTGTGCTTGACTCGTTTGCTATCTTACAGCCATAAAAAACAACACAAGAGCGAGGTGTTTGGTGTTATGCAACTGTGTAGAACCTTATCTTCCACTAGCGAAATATACTCATCGATTTTATATTATGTTCCTTCGTCGGCTGCCAATTTTTCCGCTCGTGGCGTGAAGAACGTTTCGTTGTTCAGTACGTATTTATACTTAAATGAAACGGCAGCCTCTGCCGTCGTGTTTTCGACTATTTGGTCTGCACTCATATTTGACTTAAGCTCTGAAATCTTTCACACGAGCTCTGCAAGTGTGGAGTTCTCGAAAATAAAAGTAAATGAAAAAGATCTCACTTTTTCCTTTTTCCCATTTTTACCTATTAATTATTCGATGGATAACGAATTTCCTCATGTTACCTTTGCTATTTAATCTATGAATTTGTCAGAACGACGGCATAATAAAGCGAAACTAGCCCATAGTGACAATTTAGCTTAGAGAAGTAAAATTAACCATTATGACCATATTATGACTAATGAAAGTTATGAAACGTTTAATAGGCCTGAACGTTTAATTTTAGTGAGCATTTTAACTAATGAACGGTGTAAACGTGTAATAAGTGATTTTTATGAATAATGTTCGTCCCATTTTAATACCAAGGAGACATATTCACAGATACTTAGCACTAAAGATACTTATATGAACATCAACAAATCTAATCTACGTTCAACGAAACGGCAATAGTCGAACCAATCATTCATATACCTCGTACATAGACTACATTGCATAGAGTAAACTAGTTACATAGGTACAAGCTGATTGAACAGAGTTGCTACAACGTGAAATCAGAGGCACTGTAGCATTGAGCTTCAATTAATTCTCACTCAGAACTAAGCCAGTGAGAGTGGAGGCTCTCTTAATCTGGCCATCACTGAACCTTAACATTAACTAAGTGCATGCAATCCACCTTACACCACAACCCTTTCTTAGTCCCACTGTTAAGCACGGGTCTCCTCTTGGAATAGGAGGGCTAGGCCTTAGTCCACCACGCTGGCCAAGTGCCATTTGGCAGATTTCATATGCCTTTGAGAACATTATGGAGAACGGTCAGGCATGCACGTTTCCTCAGGTCTGCACCGTTACTGCAGGTGACATTTAATTTCTTAAATCACATATATTTAAAAGTCATTGGTGCCTTCTGATTGGATTTGAACCTGGACCGCTTGAGTGAAAGGCGAGTTAAAAAGCCATGGTAGTTTTGATGATGATGATATTGATATGATGTCACCGCTTCGCATTTACATGAGATCACAGTAGTGATCCTTAGGAATACAAATCATACCTAAGGAGGGTTGATCGATACAGGCTTACTTCTAAAAACGATAAACATAGTTGAAACATACTTTTATTTTGTAATATATTGATTTTTAGAGCAACCGAGAGATTATAGCCTCTATTTCTTAAACTTATATAGTTTGTGGTTTAGGTAAGTTATGATAGCAGCTATTAACATGCTTATATTTGTATGTAACTCACAATGTAAGGGAATCTAAGATAGCCAATTTAACCATCTTCCAAGGATCGTAGCGTAATGAAAATTGGCAGCTGTATGTACTTCTGAAACACATACAATAATATGGTAC
>DWTT01001287.1:0-12097 GCA_018250895.1 Carterocephalus mandan | reverse complement strand
TAATTATTAAAAAATTATAGATATAATTAAAAAGAAATATTTTTTATTTATTAAAGTTTAATAAGATTAAATTAATTAATTTGCGATACTTTTATCTGAGCTCATCTATATTCAACACCGCGTCTATTAAGATCCATTGGATCGATTTATTATAGGATCCACCGGAGCAAAGCAATTTTGCTGTCAAACATAATACCTACCATATTTTTTTATTTCCTTTGTCGTACAATGAACCCTGAATGGTCAAATGATAAAATAGAATGTTTTGATCCCATGGCTATAAAATTTTAGCAGACAATGCCACAGGCTATGGCTAGTGTAATAATAATAAATTACTGGCGCGATATTTCAACATTGTTTAAGATTTAATTGACATAATTTCGTATGCGGCACCTATTCAAATTCGAGTACCAATGGACGCGGTTAGCGGCTTATGAATAAACAGGAGATTAATCATATTGTAAAATTGTTGTTGATATTCACAATTGCAGTAGAATTTGTGGGTAAATTCTGTTTGCAAAAAGCATAATATTATTAATGTAAATTTAAGTTATATGGTAAACTTTTAAAATAATCTCACGTCGACATTAAATCAAGAAGCTACGAATACCATCGTTCTTAATAAATGAAGATCACGAAGTAATTGCTTAATAATTGGTGGGCTCTGACTTCTTTATGAAAATAATGGCTTGTCAATTAGTTTTTGAACCCATGCTGTTCTTTAATTGGCTCTTGAAGCCTCAGAAAAACTTTTGTCATCGTTTGCTGGCTAAATGCATGTGAGTGATTTTACTATGTTTCCCTAATACAAAGAACTAGGAAACAGCTGAGCATCGCATAAGTCATCTAAATCTAGTCATATTTAATTATATAATTTATTTTCCATAGCCCAATGGCCCGCCGCGGTCCGTTTGTGGATGGGTGACCGCTAGAGGCAAAATTTCATGGGCGGTTTCCGTGCTTCAGGGGCACGTTAAGCCGTCGTTCCCGGTTGTTTTTAATTGTAAAAACAAACGTTAAGCCTTGTCGAAGACCTTCGAGTGGCTTGAGGATATATGACAATTTATTCGCCACTAAACTTCTCAGAGATTACATAGCATAGTGTAAAAAGTAGCAATATTTACACTATGGATAGTTCTGATAAGTATTGTGTCTATGAGCGACCTTGATTATGTTGGTTTGGTTTTAGTATGACTTAACATCCGATGCACAAGTCCATACTTCCATCACAAATGGAATTACGTTACATAAAGTGGGGAGTTTGAACGACATCTTTATTTCACCGTGTATTCTAAGCACAACATTTTAATTGATGTGCCTGTTACCCGGGAGAGGCAACTGAGGGAATTATTCCGACTGGATATTTACAAAGTGAGTAGTAGCCAGTCGCGTTAATTGAGATAAAATCTGCAGATAGTAGGAACGCAATTTGCAAAGCTAGTAGCGTACGTAAGGATGTTTAGATATACGATAATATACGGTTACGAATGCTACGATTAACGTTGAAACGGCTGTCCTGTTCTGAGATATTGTCAGTTTATTTGTTGAATAGTGGAGAAAGGGTGTAACAACCCACAACCGCACGGTGTGGCGCCGAAGTACTAGGAGGGCTGACCCCAAATGAAACTGGCAAAAAGCCAGGGAGAAGAAGAAGAAGAATTGGAGAAAGGGTGTAAGAGAAAATCTCTTGGATCTATGGTAGGTTACAATTTAAACTTGCATAAATTTAAAGTTAAAGCTATAATTAAATATTACAAGCTAAGTAAGCACATTTTAAGCAGCATAAGTTATTATAAAATTTTGTCATTAATGCTTTATTCTTGTTCACTTGAATACATTCATTTCTTGAATAGGTACATACATTAATTCATGCTGATTCTTGATAAACTAGTGGGAGCCACCGTAAACTAAGCGTGCCTTATTGGCAACCACCACGGCACTGATAACTACCAACCATAAGTGTTTGTGTAAGGGACAATGTTTGTCCCTCGTCTGAGTCCTTCAGTGAATTGCATTGATCGATAGGCTGCGTAAAATTTTAGTCACATCATTTGTGTGGAACATAGGATATAGTCAACCATGTTCCCAAATTCACCCTAAGTTATCAGCAACTTACGGTTGGTTGACTTTTTCAAATAGTCGGGTCATCTGTCTTGATCGCATGCCGCCATGTTAAAAAGGAGTTGCACACAATTCTATGGGTACGTGTATTCAAACCTCATAGGCCATCTACGTACCTTATCGAGTCCGACCGAACACATCGGGCTACAATGCCTAAC
The DNA here is from genome assembly GCA_018250895.1 of Carterocephalus mandan. Classification (NCBI taxonomy): domain Eukaryota; kingdom Metazoa; phylum Arthropoda; class Insecta; order Lepidoptera; family Hesperiidae; genus Carterocephalus; species Carterocephalus mandan. The sequence goes on along the minus strand of DWTT01001287.1, from coordinate 9,818 downwards.
ATAATGTAAGACCTGACATTATGTTAGGCGGCGTTTAATGAAAGGCGTTGGATTGAAAATTCCCCCGTAATTTTAGTATGTTAAACCCAATAAGCTGGCTGGATGCTATGCAGGATTTAGACTAAAATTCATACCTATTTACTTATCTTATCCAACAAATCAGTAAGAAGGTAATAGGCGGCGGTGACCACCGGTATGCCTGTTTGGCTGTCATATGTCTGTGTTATAAAAATTAAATAAATAAAATTACGAGTAGGTACTTGAATTGACCTTTTAGAATCCCCACAGTACCTAATCAAACATTCATTGAATTTCCAAACCACATTTGTTTTAAAAACAATTGCTACACTGTAGATATGGTACTAGTTGCCGTGGCAGGCGGTGGTAGGTACTGTCCCAGGCGAACTCTATATGGAACAAAAGAGGCTTCATTTAAAACCTATTTGGTTCCGTATAAGCTCTACCTTAGGTGGCCTTCGTTATTAATATTATTCTTTCACTGAGTTACACAAGTATCTAATTGTTTCAATACCTGTTCCCCTAAGCTCTGTAATAACATCTCAGCTTCACATTAAATGTTGTCGAACCTTATCTCCCTTAACGGCGCACGGCATATCGAAGCTAGATTAATAACACCTACATATGCAATTGACTCGTCAGAGCGTTTGGCTCAGAGCTTCGCCTTCGAATTTATGGACGCTTGTGTGGTGTGGGCGGCGCCCGTTCGTCGATGGATGTCGTAGGTGATTGTTTGTGTTTGTTTATTAATATTGTAGATGTTATGTGGTTAAATTAAATAGGGCCCGGAAGAACTAAGCTGTCGTTAAACAACTAAAAAGGCGCAACTAAAGAAAATCGTATACTTTAGTAAATGCAATTTAGCTCTGATCGAAAGTTTAGAGCGTATCTTCTAGTCAATCAATGATGATGCAATTACGCTACAAAAAAAAACATATAAGGATATATACCATATGCGCAAGCAGAGATAAAAGTGGAACACTTTTCGAGCTCGCATCTCATCCCTGCAGCAATATGGAACCATTCACATACATACAGCAGGGCTCATTTCAACGAGTAACAATCGTGAAAGGCTGTGACACAAAGCCGTCTCAATACCGCACTAAGGCTTTCGAGGTACACGTCGTGTGACGTGCTTGTCGGGACGCTGTGTAGGGAGCCTGTGGCAATGTGCCAAGGAGATCAATCAAGAGCGTTCTCGTAGAGTTGTAGACTGGATACTGGTAAAGGCTATTTATTTATAGGTGCTTTGTGCCAAAGTTATGTTGGTTGTCGTTTGTAAATGTTAAAAATACCACGTCATCTTTGTTGTGACCAAGTCTACTAGCCTCCTTATTAATAATCAATCAATGATAAAAGACTGAAATAATAAGCAGGATATCTGCATCAAAGAGCTGTCCAACATAACCCTTTCCTTGTCCCACTGTTGGGCACGGGTCTCCTCTCAGATAGAAGGGATTAGGCCTTAGTCCACCACGCTGGACAAGTGCGCATTGGCAGAGTTCACAAGCCTACAAGAACGTTATGGAGAACTGTCGTGATATTTAAATGCTTATATCGCAAATAACTCATATACCTAAGTCATTGCGTCATCAAATCCAAGCGGCTCGCGACCGCTTGGATTTGAACCCAGACCGCTCGAATGGGTGGCCAGTTCGATAGCCACTGGGCTGTCACCGCTATAACATCTCTGAAGCACTCAACCGGAACGGGGCCTTAACATTATCGGGCATTGTGAATACGAGCGCATTAAGAAGATTTTGAAACGACTCGAAAATACTTGTAGGTACAAAGTACTTGTAAATCATATTACTGAACCTACTATTACTCAAACCCGACTTAGTATGTTTACATTGGCAGTGATTACGGTAGCATGTCCTTATTTAGTATTGAGATAATTGTAAATGAATATAATTGCACATTATTGCACTTCCATTTCAAGACCAATGTTTCTCCGCACTTTCTACTCATGCTGTGATATCATTAATGGCCGTTAAAAGTTAAATTAAATCTCCATTTGCTACATGCAAGCTGATTTATTGTTTCAAGCAAAGTGTTTATTACTTATTTACATATTTATTAATTTTGATGTCATGATTTTTTCTTTGGCGTTATTCCACACGATCATGAGGCAAAGAATAAAATGTTATTTACTGGGAAAAGATAAACAGACACTTGGATTCCTAGTTTATGAGACTTTGTTATTTGTTTACTAGCGATGCTTTTATGTTAGTTGTTTACGTGTTTTCCGCTGACACGATTTGAATGAAATTTCGGTACAGAAATAACTTTAAACAACTTAATTCACGCTGACGAAGTATAAGGTGTAACGAAGTTTGTGGGAATAGCTAGTTTAAAATAAAAATAAATTAAAAAACTACAACAAGAACATAAATACTACTACATACATAAATACTACTACACAAATATGGTAAAGAAAAATTATAAATATAATAAAAAACGTAAAAAGATAGTGACCTATATGGACACTAGAATTGTCTAGAATTAAGTAAATACATATAAGCATTGAAAATACTACAACACTACAAGGTATATCACAGGTTAGAATAAGACATGATACGACATGTGCTACTTGTCTTGGTAAAAAATATTCTATACATAAATCAACCAATATTACCTACATATTTTATGTGAAGGCAGTACCTACTATAGTCCTATTCAACTCAACCAATAAATGGATTGGTGTCGATTAAAAAGATAACGAATCGTTATGAACACAATATTTACGTTATCACAACGCATTTTGGCGCGAGAGTTCGATTGATAGTTTCCGATGCTAAATATTTATTTACAGAGGCGCCCCATCATAAATCTATACAGAGAAGGGTTATTTTTGAATCACACGCCGCTCGACGAGCAAAAATTTACGAGTCATATCTCGATTGACGGGGTTAATTCTGTGTTTTTGAATCACTCGAATGCAGCGACTGATATCAAATACTCGACTCACCGAGACGAATTGAGACGCCGGCCGATCTCGTAAAGACGCGAAACTAAGCAAAAGGCAAAAGCACACTTTTGATCAGATTTTGTGAGCCACATAATATCAATATAAACTTTTTACACTTCATATTTACACACTTAGTCTGGGCTGGATAACCGGAGAATGTAGTATTGGACAAGAGAAAACTTGACTACTTAACTTGTCTACGGTATTGTTTCTATTAAAATTTAATGTTAATGATCCGCTGGATTCAGAAGACCCAGGATCGGCAGGAGTGGTACCGATTAAGGTAGGCCTATGTCCAGCAGTGGACTTTAAACGGCTGATGGATGGATGGATGAGTGATGAGTTACAGTCGAGCGATGAAGTCACACGAGCGATTCAAAAATAGAGCTCCTGGACGGCGCCGCTATTATCGATATTAGGGCTTGTTTATATAAGATTTTTATTTGTTATTGCTGTTGCTTGAATGCTCTTTTACTCGTACAAGGAATGTAACATCATCACATTTTAAACGAATCATTACATCAGTGTGGTATTTGATTCAGTGCCATTTTGTGATTTCAGTATTTCCCACTTGTCAATAGGATCTTGATCCGAATAATATACCTAATAAGCGTTTATTGGTAATTATTAAGGTAAAATGTATTAGATATTGTATTCATAATTTTACGTTTTTATACCTTACCTTGGACATGGATTCAAAGAAATTTTGGTTCATACATGCAATAATAAATTTAACATAAGCTGAACACAAACAATCATAACTTATAATATTATTATAATTTCGTCGCAACATGTTGCAAGAAGTGTCAGATTTTCCAAATGATACGTCATATTTATTTCCTCTCCGATAAATTTCCTCCCAGATAACAGCATCGGTATCTCGGGTTATTAGTCGCTGCTACATAAGGTTTTCCATTTAATTGCGAGGAGGAAAGTTTGCCGGACGCGGCGTTTACCAGGCGGTTCGCTCGGACGTGCCGCTGCCGCCCGTTTCCCTTGGATGTTTGCACGCTGACACGATTTACGTAACGACTTATTAAAGGGTTACGTACATTCTTAACCGTAGTAACGTACTTGATACGTAATTAATCAATAGCTAGTCCTATATTATCCATTAACGTTATAGCGTTTTTAATTATGTAAACAAATATAAGTCAATAACTATGTCCTTTTTTTAGTAGGTACTTACCTAGGTTTGGTAGGCGTGCCCAATCACTTAATAGTACTTGTACTAGGAAGTATTCTGTGGTAATAGCGAAATAAATGATTTAACTTTGACTTACGTACCTATATGTAGGTACATCTTACTGCAATTAATGTTGAATTAAAAATTATAACGTTTACGAAATATTAAATTACATATTGAACTAAACGATAATTTTAACAGGTATACCTTGCAAGGCATACCTATGTCTTCGTCTACATCTCGGAGTTTTTATTTATTTATTTAAATCAATACATATTTTTTATCAATACAATTTTAACGTAGAAAGGCGGAGTTTTTTCCTCCGGCTTTTTTCTCTCTCGGCCTACCCTAGGCTATAGGATAAGAATATTGTAAATTATTCTTCTTAAAGTCGATGACCAGATAAGTAGTTTGTAGTTACCTAGACTTTCGTTAAGCGTGTCCAATCACCTCATAGCGAAATAAATTATTTGACTTTGACTTTGACTATGGACTTAATGCTAAGGTTTTTGTTTGGGTTAGAGGTGTATCGAGGTGTACCTACCAGAACTTAATTTGGATTTAAGCGATGGCGCCAACCCTGAAATCAAATTGTGTCATTGTGTAAAGCAGCCGCCGACGTAGTATCACCAGTAGGTGGACTTTGAGATGAGTGGCCTCTTGATTTATTTGTACTTATACTCTTGAGAGGGGGAGCCGTTTCCTGGTTCAATTATTGTAATAGTATGGCCCGTGTGCTTGTGATGTGGGCAGTGTCGGCGTGAGCATAATGTCAGGCGTTCACCTAGCTTATATCCTAGACAGTTCGAACGACATTGTCTAGCTTTGCTATTAAGTAAAATAAAGTCTTAAATACTCGCAGTTTTGACATCTTCGCTTGGTTTTATTGAGTCTTATATATAGTAACTATTGAACGTTATTATAAAAAAAATAGAAGAACTTATGGTGTTAGATAAATTATGTTATATAAAATGATATTATTATTAAGTTATTAGGTTAAGAAACTAAAAATAATTTATTCATTAAGTAGATGGTAGACCATCACGCTAACGCATTAGGCAATAAATAAATATTATGTCGACCACAACCCTTTCTTTGCCTACTCGAAATTGAAGAGGTCACCCCCATGCTCCACGCTGGCCAAGTTAGGATTGTTAGTTTGTCATAATTTTGGTCTAAGCATATTATGATATTTATACCATGATACCTATGTATCAATGTTTTTTTATACTTTAAATTGCATTAAATAATATACTGGTTTATAGTTTCAAAAAAAGGGTTTTTATATTTTGCCGAAAAATGTAAGTTGACAACTGATAGAAATCCAAAAATGTATCCATTCGGATGCAAACGACCGCTTGATGAAATCGCACGAACAGTCCCGGCGAGGCGCCGAAACAAAATGGACCAAAAAATGTTTGCCAGTGTACGCGATCCATTACAGTTGCTACTGACGGATCCTTGATGAATTCTTTCTGAGACGAGCGCTGGGAGGCACTCGTATTTTATTGCAATAACGCCGTAAAAGAAAATGAATAAGTCAACTACGGTAGAATTTTAAGGTTCGAGCTCTATTTGAAATAAAAATCACAATGGGAATTCTGTTTAGTAAGGGATATAGGGGATGTGAGACGTAGAGACGTATTATTTTAAGATTTGTTTTCATATCGTAATTTGCTAAAGTTTTGAAGGAAAAATTAAATAATATTTTTTTAGTAATTGAAGAGAATCTACTTTCTAGTAAACGGGTTTTGTATGTATTCATTTAAGATAGAAAAGAGTCTTTACCTAGATTATGATGCTCTTTGATCTTTACCAAATATTATCCCCGTCAATAGAACACGCGTCAGTCGGTATCCTTGTAATCCAGTTAGGAAGTGGTCGGCTCGACAGGTAAACACTGACGCGGGCAGCGTTATCGCAGAACATGTTGGCGTGACAGTTGCGATAAGCTTGCCCCCCGATACTTTTGTAAGACATGAAATCGGATGGCAAAATATTATTAAATGGTCGAAAAATCTGATATGGATTTATTAATCAACGAATACTTTGAGGTTTTTGGTCGATGGAAGTTTATTTGTTCATGATTTGATGTGATTTTACTTGTCAGATAAATAAGGTTTTAGAATTCAACGAAGGAAATAATTTAATGTTTAGTTTTTGGAATCGGCAAGTAAACGTTAACTGACTATTTTGTTCGTGTTTTGTAAATGTGTAAAGACAAAAAATAACTGTTCATAAATATCAAAATATATTATAAATCATAAGTATCAATAATATCGTTGATTGTACTTTTGGCTTTGAAGTATTATAAATATTTTTTTTTTTTACATTTTAGTTTGAGTTTGTACATATAGGCATAGTTTTGAAATCGTTTTTTTTTTAAATAATTATGTCCCCTTTTTCTGTATGAATACTTATCTACTTCACATTGACCATTTCAACATCAATATCATATTCCTTTCCAAAAATTTCCTCATAGTTACATTTTCCGCTCTCATATTATAAATAACTGTTGACTTATTTTTTGTTCCTCGCCAACTTAACAATCGCAGCTTTACGGTAGGACCAGATTAAACAGCATCACCTCAGACAAACCACACTGGGCCCACCACGAATAAAATGTTAATGCACACAATTATCTAGGCAGGTAGGTATATCGCAGGCTTATGCACGCGTGACCGCAGTTCGAAATGGCTTATAATCGCCTTGATTTGCACCGTGGTCGATCGTTTTAATAACGGTTTGCACAGTGAGACTAATTCGCGGTGCTGGCATTGGTATACAGGTAGGTATAGGAGAACAGGAAAGTTTAACCTTTTAGGGGTTGAATGAACGATTACCCAAGTGTCGTGCTGTCTGGCTTTCTTACCAAGCCGCCTTGACCGGCTTCCGGTATAGTGAGCCACTCACTTCTCCGGGAGGAATAGAGACCGCTGCCCAGGCCATCAGGAATGAAATTCATATGACCTTGACAACGACCACATCCGTGTGAAACCTCGTGGGTGCGAGAACCACTGCCTCACTATATCGAGAAGTTGAAGCGGCTACGTAAGCTATGTACGTATATACGGAAACACGCTGCCCCCGGGGTTATTGACATCTAGAGGGATTTTTTCCAACATGTAAGCTTATCTCTAAAGCTGTTTAGTTTGGCCAACGGAACTACGAACAAAAGTGTACAGAAATAAACGTTTGTTCGAAATAAACTGTTTCCATTGTACATACGCTTCTTTATTTATTTGGATCTTGTACAAGTCAGTATGTTATTACGGATATCGATGAAGAGATGTTTATGTACCTACTACAAGGGGTTGATGATGATGACCTTGGTCTCCTACTCGTACTGACATGTACCAATGAATGACATTTTTAGGTATATTATCAACAACAACGGAACAGAATCAAACAAAAAAAAAAAAAAGTATCAAAAACTTTTAGGCAAAAAAAGACGACCAAAGGTCCAAACGATTTTTAATATGTTCGTTTCTCGGTTGGTAATGGAAACGTACCCTATGAAACGAAATGTAACTGCACTCGCAATTGCATCACGCGTCTGAAAGCGGGAAGTGGCCGCAATGAGCTGGGCTGAAAGAAACGCCTGAAACGCGATACAGCGGCGCCGGCCGGGTCTCCGTCCGGTGTCGACACCCATTTGTGTTATTGAAACTTTCAATGAACTATGGAGTCTAGTATTTTAAAGAGAAATGGCAACCGGGCTGTTAACAGCTTTTATTAATGATCTTTCAGGTTCTTTAACATCATTTTTTGAGTGTATGAAATTAACATAACATACATAATGCCTGTATTTCTCCGAAGGAGTGCCTACTTTTGGAGGGACTTTATCTCTATCAAACAATAGAATATACATTATAGGTACTAACAAAAGCCTTGCAGTACACCACAAAGCGGAATGGTCACACCACAAGCAGGTTCATACATGTTTACCTTATGAGTAGTGAAAAATGAAAAATGAAGCCAAATGCATACAATCATGCATTAAAATTAAAAAACTACACTATGAATATATAGTAAGCACCTAGTAATTTGCGTTCGCAACACCCATTAAGTGGCCAATGCCGGATGCTGAGCGGCGTTGGACGGAACTGGACGGCGCCGGTTCTCGCTCATATGTTCGTTATATCGCCTGAGAATTGTTTTCTGTTTTTATTTGATTAAAATAAGGTAAATGATACGCTTTACCTCCGTTTGAGATCCCTTCAGATATTTTTAGTAGCTACTTAAATATTGCAAAATGCGACAGCTCCGAGAGATCAAGAGTTAAAGGAAAGTCAACGATGGGGTAAATGTTATAATGATTTGTAATTTAAATGAATAAATAATGCAAAACGGAAGCACAGAATAATAGTGTCGTGGCATTTTTTGTTGCAACAAATGCTAGCTGCTTTCCGTTTTTTCGCTAGTACTGCAACAATTATGTAGGTATGTATTATATTTTCGTTTTCTTTTTTCCTAATTTTATTACTTGTATGTTGTTGTAGTTATTAGCAAATAACATCTAATCTATTCTATTCTAATGTATGTTTGTATTATGGCGTATAGGTATATATGTGCATTACCCTTCCAACCATTTCTATTAAACCGTTATCTATATTTATCTATGATTTATCTATGATTAAACGCGCGCGAAAAACTTCCCATCCATACGACACGTTAATTCTTTGTAATTGTGTTTTATAGTTTCTGTTTGTTTTCACTTAAAAGTTTATTTAAAATGATTTGATTAAACCTCTGCATTGCACTGCTCGCCGTGTTTAATGGTGCAATGTACCCGTTTCGATATCGGAAAATGGTTCGACGTCGCTTTTCCGTACAAATTCACTTGCTCCGGAATATTGTTTCGTTATCAGATAAAACCATCTTTTTTCAGGGGGGCTGGTGCCGCTAGCTGCGCGTGGCTTGCTCGTGATTTGATGCGGCTAGTTTGTTAGTCTGATACAGTTATTGTGTTTTTTTTTTCGCTTTTAGTAAAGGTCTTATTTTACAAAGAATATTTTATTTTTATTTTTATAAATACTCAATGAATAATAACTTTATCTAAAGTAATAAGTTTAACAGGAAACGATTTGATAATAAGATTTAGAACGAAGTCTTTATTTATTTAAAATAATTGCGTAGGTGCTTATTTTATTCATAAAATATTAATACATATTTAATTGAAGTTACGTTTCGTTAGTTAAAATAAAAACAATTTCATCAATCCAAAATTATATATTTAGTAAGCAAATAAATTTTATCATCCCTCATTGTATAACATTATGTAACTGCGGGATAGATGCTAAAATACAAGATTAATGTAACTCTGGTTAAATTAACTAATAAGGATTTAGCCTGGCGTGACAAAGGTTAATATACCTTCGTCCTGTGAAGGCCGTGTGCTTTATCCATAATTGGATGGGAACGCCGTCTAATTAGCCACGTAAGCAGGTTAATGCTTATATTCGCTGTGTCATGGCTAAGTAGCTTATTAGCAATGTAACAGAGCAATTTTTTTTAAGCTTGATCTAATGTGGATCTGTCATATGCTGCATAAAATTTTTATATTTTACACTAGTGGACGCCCGCAGCTTCGCTCGCGTAGAATTAGACCCATTAACGACGTCTGCCCGCGTTCGGGTTGCC
>DWTT01001286.1:0-12099 GCA_018250895.1 Carterocephalus mandan | reverse complement strand
ATTTGTTTGTAACGTTTTCACACAAAAACTACTGGACCGATTTCAAAAATTCTTTCACCATTAGAAAGCTGCATCTTTACTTAGTGACATAGGCTATATAATATTACTATGTGTAAACGAAACTATGTCTAATACCACGCGAGCGAAGCTGCGGGCGTCCACTAGTCTTAAAAAAAGTCACCGGTGCCACTGGGATTTAAATACGGACCTTCGCGAATGAAATCCCAAATTCTGTCTCGCTGGACAAGTAAATAATAACTGGCTATAACAAGTGCAATTTTTCATTTTATTTAGGTACCGACTGTGAGTACCTAAATAGAATCAAACGCCTCAGCCGTTTGCTGACAAATATATTCAGCGCCTAGGCCGCCTATTCCTCTCCCGGAATTCCCCCCCGTATAAAATACTACCGATATACTCCCGTAAAAAAGCAAAAAAGTTTTTAAAATCTCCCGGTTCCAGGAACGCAGCCGAAATCTCCCGGATATTTTCATCGCTTCAGTCCGCTTCGCGCGACGCCAGGGGACTGAAGAAATAAAATATGTAAATAAAAAAGCTTATTACATTCACACTATCAATCCCTGGCGCTAATGCCGCCGCTGAACGTGTTTTCAGCGTAGTAAACGAACTGTGGTCAAAAAGTCGTAATCGGCTGAATGAAAGTCACGTAAAATCTGAAATACAGGTGTGCACAAATTTCAAATACACCTGTAAATAATTTTACCATTTTATTATTTCTAATCAAAAGGCACTACAAGCTGTTCGCAGTGTAAAAAAATACACTTTTAAATATAAAATCGATTTTCATTGAATTTTTCATTTCACCTCCCGGATTTCTGATCCACACAGTTGGCAACCCTATGACAGCGCCGCGTGGACCTGGTTTGCGGGAAACAGGATCGGCTTCCGATCGAAGCCTTGATCGAATAACGATAGTTAGAAATGCCGCATTTGCATACCGCACGCGGAATGCTAATAAACGGATTGCTCCACCACTAAGTGCTCCGGTTTGCGCGGACACCTACTCTGTTCGCGACTGACAGAATCATATTTTGTAATAAAAAATCGTGTTAGGTAATAAATAACCAGTGCAAAAGGCGTCATTTGTGAACCTTGAATGGCATTTTATTCATTTATTTATGTATTTATGCATTTTAACAGATCAGGAAAAACACGGTAAAATTAGGTAGGTCAACGTGTAGTTGAAAAATAGTCACAATCGAGAAAAGAAAAGCATAAAAGAGGCTTTCTTCCAAGTAAGTACTTTAATTTTCGCATTCTCCTTCTATTCTGTAGGTATATATCTAGATCCATAGAATATCTGTTTTATTAGGTTTAAAGAGCTGGCTTAAACGTTGGAATGGATTTCTACAGGTTTCTATAGAAGACCAGAGAATAATTAAAAAGACAAAACTTAGACTAAATTTTACTTTTTTCAGGAACTACCTACCTACTACGGACTACTACTATAAATCAACTAAACAAACTTACCTAACATAATATAATGACACACCTGTATTTCCAGGTTTCGATCACAGAAGAAAATGACTAGGTATATTAAAGTACCTATAGAAATCGACTTTTCCCATTGCCGTACACAAGGCACAAATCCAGAGTAATCCAGACTAGTTATTACTCGGGTAAAACTCAAGACCTCACAACACAAGACCCAAGATCAGCAGTTGCGCTGCGACATTTACAACCATTAAACCTACGGGGCATGGGGCAGTCTTAATAAACAAGACATAGCATATCATGTCGACACGCCTGTATTTAATCGTAATGTAATGTAATAAAGGATAAGCAGAGGTGTGTGTATGTATACTTTTTACCAGTTATGTGTTTTTAATAAACAATCTTTGAATCGGTAATAAGTTGTTGCTTTTTAACACTAAGTAGGTACTTACGTTTAACGAAGACTTCCTTCCCCGGCTCCTGGTATCCACACATCAGACACCACTAATTGTCAAAAAATGAACACAAACTTTATAAATCCACAATCCACCACTAAATAATTTGAAACGTATTGAACGATTACTTTCTCATCCTGAAAGAAATAACAATTGTTCACTGGATTACCAATAATTTACGAAGCTCACATTAACTTAATTTAAAATGTTTTTTATAAAAATCATTTTAATGAATACAGGATATTTTATGGGTATCTTTTACTCTAACACTTGGACAGTTTGGCGCGCGCAAATCGAAATCCAAGATGTCCGCGCGCGGCGGACTAACGGAGGCAAAGGTACGCACTGATACTGCCAGCAGAACTCAGCTCGCTTGTGGGTCAACGCCTACAGGCTGCAATGAGATCATAAAGCTGTTTCAAACATAATTTACACTTGAACGCATTGCACCTCAATACAGCCTTTGCATGCTAAATAGATGTTTTACACTATTAGCGGTCAGTTATGCCACGATCAATTAAATATCAGACTTTATAGATATAGACGGAATATAAATTATTTTGCATAAAAAAACACCTGTAGGTAAGTACAAAAAGGTGATATCCCCAAACTTAAACATTAATGTTTGGAATTTTGGTATTGAAATTAAATATGTAGGTAGGTGGCCGTGAGCAGATGACTTCATTGCGGTTAATACACGACGAATGAACTATACTGTATGAAGTATGAACACCACAGTGTTTGTGTCGATCGTCGCATACATCCTTTTTCATTTAATAAGCAGTTGGTGCCTAATTGGCCACTTATTTTCTTAATTGTATTATGGTAAGTATAAAGTTAACTACTTACGTATTCATTCATTTCCAAATATTGCTCGAATCAAGCAACACAGGATTGGCATCGTTAAGCAAGCAGACGAGTAGACCTATTTACTAGTGCAGCGGTGGACCCACGGGGGACATCCCTACAGAATGGATGACACTAGTACACACTGATTGGATAAAGATCGATTGTAGCGTATTATGTAAAGAAGAACATCAAAATGGTCGAAGTGTAATTAGCATGAATTCCATCCAAAATCTGACACCCTTCGCTACATTTGTCCTTGCCTTCTCCTTTTTAATCATTCTGTAAATTAGTAGTGTGATTTTACATAATGATGTGCCACTTCGAAGTATAGCTAGTTCTTTTTTTGCAAACCGTAAATAGTAACACTATTTTTGTTAATAAAACACATTAAAAAAAGAAGGAAAACAAAATTTATTGGATCAAAACATAAACAATACCGAAAACTGTGTAACTAGTCTAGCATATAGGATTTAATGAAAAATTATAGCAAGCATAAATATTAAACAAATCCAATAACAGTAATAATTTAAAACATCAATTACAATATTACGATAATGCAACACCATCTATCCGCAGCGCGCGGCACTAATAACGCTTTTGTTAATAGAGCGCCATCTATCCATGGCGCGCGGCTCTAGATCGCGTCATTATCGTCCACGGCGCCGAGCGGCATGTGGTCGAACAAAGCCGCCTTCCGCTCGAACCCGCAGCGGAAGAGGTTCCAGGCGCGGTCCTCGGGCGTGTCGCCGGTCTGCTCTGCGCACTGCTCTAGGATCTAGAAGCACGATGGGAGATATTAGGAGAATATTGGGAAAAGTGAAGAGACCATATTATGAGAATGGTTGGAATTTCTGCTGGGATACACGAGATAGACAAAATACTTATATTAAGTACTTAAGTACATAATATTAGGGACATCTACATCTCTTTCTTTCTTTCTTAATACAAACTGCAATCACGCCCTCACAGCTCCACGCCCGCCCGCGCCGCCATTTGCAAGCCGCAAGCATTGTTTGCAAGCCAACGCCACAGATTAATAAATAGTTACGAGTACTTCGTAACCAGCGCAAGTCAGCGCTACGAACCTTGGTGGCGTTCTTCCCGTCGGCCTTCCCGCCTAACTTGGCGAGCAGCGCCGGCTTCAGCATCTTGCCGTCCTTGGCCACCAGCTTGCAGCGCAGCAGTACGCAGAGCGCGTGCCGCCGCAGCTCCGGAGCGCCCTCTGCCAGCCGGCCGCGCAGCAGCGCCTCCACCGCGGCGGGGTCGGCGCGGGACATCTACATCTCTTTCTTTCTTTCTTAATACAAACTGCAATCACGCCCTCACAGCTCCACGCCCGCCCGCGCCGCCATTTGCAAGCCGCAAGCATTGTTTGCAAGCCAACGCCACAGATTAATAAATAGTTACGAGTACTTCGTAACCAGCGCAAGTCAGCGCTACGAACCTTGGTGGCGTTCTTCCCGTCGGCCTTCCCGCCTAACTTGGCGAGCAGCGCCGGCTTCAGCATCTTGCCGTCCTTGGCCACCAGCTTGCAGCGCAGCAGTACGCAGAGCGCGTGCCGCCGCAGCTCCGGAGCGCCCTCTGCCAGCCGGCCGCGCAGCAGCGCCTCCACCGCGGCGGGGTCGGCGCGGGACTCCGCCAGGCAGGCGTCAGAGTGCGCGCGGAACATCGCCTTCGCTTTCTTGCCGAGGCTCTGGAATACGCCACTGAACATTGACAAAAATTGAACAAGACTCATTTCAAAGTCCACCACAAGTACCACAACGTTGCTACCCTTGAGGACTAAGGTGGTCTCGCCTATACAACATATAAACGGGAACCTCACGTCACATCTTTCAAACCAGAACACAATTGCACAAGACAGAAAACAATTAGGTATTATCTAAGGCGATGGGTACTTGGGTGGCGGCAGGAGTGCCTTGGCGAGCTCACCGCAATATCTGACCTGTTACGGTCAGATATTACGCCCGTTGCAGTGGCGGTTCGTTCGCACAATAATCAACGGGACAGTTCTCTGGTTATGTTGATAATAAAACGGGTGAGCTGATTTTATCTTCGAGCCTCCGGAGTTAGGATTAGATAGGCATACCAATTTTTTTTAAATCAAGGTGTTTCCCAAATTACGAGTAGGTACTTACCACACAATCCTTACATTCGGCGTTCACCTCTAAGCTGGAATAGCTCACCAACATGCCAATAATCAGAAAGAAAATCATCTTGCAGGATTTAAATCAGCTGTAGATACTCCTGAACTGAATAATCTCTAGCTTTCGCTAAATGCACTAACTGATAAGGATGTCAACTAGAATATAAATCAGCAGAATTCTTTTATGTCTTCTTCAGAATAACGTTGATAGGTTGTCAAGCCCTGTTTTCTTTATCACGTCAGTAACGAACGTGTCTTAAAACTCTCGTTGTTTTCGCGAAGTCGCTACTGGCTTTTCAGACTTGCAAGTGTCCAGGTGCAGGAGGTCAGCCCTCGTCGCGGGTGCAGGCGCAGCGGCAGGAGAAACAGCAGAGTAGCCAGCGACAACCGCAACAGCGCGTGCATTTGCATTCGCGCGCGCTCCGCTTAGCGAACCGATTTATAGGCGCGCGCATCGCGACTGTGACGTGCGGCCGCTACCACGGAACAGTGTCTCCGATTGGGCTATTGGCTAATTTTGATACTTTTAATGGTCTGTAATTAAAAAAATATCATAATGAGAAACGGGAAGATGACGCGTAACTTACGGCTTACGGGCCATCAAAAATCGGGCAAATTGGGAGCTGTAGGGGGATTTGTAGTGTTGGGGGGTTGGTTGATAGCAAATATACAGTTCAAGAGCATCTGATGATAATTATGTGGCCACTGTTGCCTATTGAATTACTCGACCCAGGTCATGATCGAATCGTGATCAGGGGATGATGAAAAAATCGTTTCAAACTCATTTTTCTCATCCTTGCTCGATGTTTAGGCTAAGCTCGTGCCCTCAACAAATATGGCACAATACATTAGAAAAATATCTTAAGTACGAAATATTTTTATGCGTAATTAAATGAGGTTCTCCGTGGTAGGGGTTCCAATTCCGGACGAGCGGTGCGAGCGCCGGACGCGCGGTGTTTGGTAAACACGCACCGATGGCGTCGCTCGCCAAATATTCCCATCCCGTGTTTACACAGAGCACCGCGGTACGTGTCACTTGCTGCATCTAGATAGGCTCAAGCGTTGAGATGCAATCATCGATGCCTCAGGAGCGTCATGCTTTCTAGTACGCAACGTACAGCTCTTGTATAAGAACACGGACTCGTAAATGGACTCTTTCGATAAAATATGAATAGGTACTGCATGTTGGCCCTAATCGTGTTCCCACCAAAAATACTCTCAAATTCAAAAATAGCTATCATTGTTCGCTAGTCTGAGTCATTCATAGAATAACCAGACGAATTTCGACTATTCGGTGATCACTAGTTCAAGTTAAATTCGCCGCCGCAAGCATAATTTATATTCCAAACGTAGCTGACATAATGTGTTACGTCTCCATCGCGTGCCCTTATATCGGCTTCCCATGGTCGGATTACGGACGACCGACGACGCCGAACGGACGCACCGCTACGAACTTGCCTGCGCTTTTACAGACGACATAATTAATTATCTTCTCACCGTCCGTCAGCAAAATCAGGCACCGGGGGTAGTCGCCCTTAGACTTACTATAGGCTAACAGTGCGTGTCGGGGTGCACGCGGTGCACGCACACGCTGGCGGGCGCGCGCGCGGCGCGGCGCGGGCAGGCGCGCTGCAGCACGCACGGCGCCGCCCCCAGCGCCAGCAGCGCCGTCAGCGCCAGCTGCACCAACATCGCAGCCCTGCCGACATTCACAGCCCTACATTGCACCAACATCGCAGCCCTGCCGATATTCACAGCCCTACATTGCACCAACATCGTAGCCCTACCGATATTCACAGCCCTACTTGCACCAACATCGTAGCACTGCCGACTGTCACAGCCCTACATTGCACCAACATCTCATCCTACATCAACATCTCAATCCTACCGACATTCAAACAATTTCAAAGCCCTTTATTTTTTATATTATTTTTTACGAGTGGCAAACTTTTAAAGTTACTCGGTAGGTACATCGTGGGAGCTGCGCCGGGTTTTTGTAGGATTTCCACCTACTAAAACCACACCCTTGGTGGCCTTCTTCAGCGCTCGTGGAGGGCTCCGGGATCTCGTCGGCGTCAGTCAATAACGTCAGTGGGAGGTCAAAGATATCGAAAGCCGGCATACACAGGGTTTCGATTCTTGAGCCGACCATCTTAATCCTCAAGGGTAGCAACGCATTTGTAACAGACCTGGAGACTCTTATAGGTATTAAGAGCACATGTGGCACTCGGCCGACCTTCAATAACATTCGGCGTCAATGGTTGCGAGTGGAGTCCAGCGACCCCGTGAAATACGACGCTGTCTACCCGCACAATGTATAGTAACTACCCAATGAATATAAAAACTTCAAATAACAGGTTGCTGTTCATCATAATAATTACACGTGCACGCTGCACTGATTTCAAAAATTATCTGTATCGTAGATATAGATTTCTTCAACTTACCGATCACCGGATAATTACTTTTGAAAAAGCGCAGATTGAAAGTGTTTGAACTCAAAATAGTTGTTGATACTGACAGGGTTACCAAGCCACAGCATTTTTAGCTACACATTTATAAACAGCACATAATCCACATTCTAAAATCTTGAATTTCATATTAATTTAATATCGATTCCATGTTATTGCTGTCAATGGTGACACTTAGCTAAATCTCATTTTCTTTTTAGTTGGTCAAATTCTTCACCGAGTTTGATGCAAAGAGGTTAGAAGTGATGGTTGTCACTTGTATACAACGGAAGTAGGGTAGGGTGTCGGGCGCCGGCCCCTCGAGCTAGAGGGGTCCATTATTGCTGCACTGTCGGGCGCCGCCTCCTCTCAGAATCAGAAGTGCAAGGATTATTATTATTGTATCTCTCTTTAAATTTCACGAGTCCAGATGTAGCAGCCGGTAATTTGGAAGGCTTGCGTGGGGACAAAGGTCCAACACGTAGAGGCCCCTTTGAGACATTTTAATGAGTTGCGATATGGCACACGTGGCGGATACCACCCTCGATCGACTGCACCATCAATTGGTACAAGCAAAGGTGGGCCCCGCCAGAGGCACAGGAATGGAAACCATATTGGGTATACTGTGGTAGATTTAGAGGGACTGGTACATGGGCTAAGGAGGACTATACCTGCCATTCAGACCGTTACAAACCTAAAAAGCGGCAGATGGTGACTCGCCACTCACTGCATGGGCTACCCAAACATGTTCAGCTTATTATTATAATTCTGTTGCATATATTGGTACATTTTTTTAATTGCTTTAAAACCTACTACTATTATTTGATAAGTAGACTAGACTATATAATACACCCAATCAAACCACTTCTTAACAGTTTTGTTTAGGTCCCATGGTGGTGAGAAAACACCAGACACAAATCCAGACTAAGCTAGTACTGGTCATTTCAAGTAGAAGAACCCAAAATGGTTCGCCTGGACTAGACCACCGCTTGCCACCGTGAGCCCAGAACAGGCAATCAGGAGCACGGAGTTAAATAAAACAAACACCAATTATTGCTCACTCACTGTATCTATTACTGATATGACCTTAGTTAGTATACTGATTGCACACAACCACGAAACATTTTCTACTCTATAGTATTCGAGACTGACAACATTTGCCTAAACAAACAGATTCATGTATCAATTATCATTCTTCTTTATAAATAACACAAGTAGTAGCTACCTACTCACAGCTAAATTGTCAAATATTTTAGTCGTGGTACCCTTAAAAGATCACTTAATTGTCTGACTGTCTGGTTATTCATTTATATACAAGTTTACATGCGAAGACAACAGTTTCTGTAATATTACGCCTCCTAAACCCATATTACATAAATACTTGTAATTAAAAAGTGATCAGCTATACAACTATTCAGTTTTAAGAGAGTACATTCATGCAAATATTTAAATATTTTATATCCTATAAATGCAGATGATACAGTAGATCTATTGAATAAATAAAAACAAAGAAATGTCCGGACGAACGGAATAAGAAAATCGTTTTAAAAATCCTAAAAAACATGCTTTTATAACAGAAATAAAATGTACTTTTTTTAAATTATTGAATTGTCATCGGTCCTTGATAAGTGTGAATGTTTCAAATGAATCCAACGTTTTGAAGGGGGTGAAAATAAAGTTCAAAGATTCCATACGTACATACATAGATACCTACCTACATACATACTGAATTAATAAAAACGTGTTAAAAATTAACCACATTATTTCTAAAGTCATATTTGGATAACTAAATATATGTTAATACATATTGTATTTTTAATATCCTTGGAAAGGTGCAGGCGCCATGTCCGCCGCTCCCAGTAGAGCTGTGCGCGTGAGTGATTAAGACGGACATTAGTTTCATTGATCTTACATTTTTCAAAGTTTTCAGCTATAAAAATATATGGTCTGTGTGGTGTAGTTATAACTTATAAATATTATCAAATATGTATGTAGGTAGATTCATATTATTAACAAGCAATGTACTGTAATGTCACTTGCAATATACGCCAAGTAACGATCAGCTGCTGTAACAATAACAGTCTGAAGTATGTATATTTCTGATGACAGTTGAAAGTAATATTTGCACACAGTATAGTCTTTATGTTACACATACTTTAGATTTAATTGATAGCATTTTAACTATTCCTTACTTCACTAATAATTAATTGGGCTCATTTGTCAAAAATAAACTAACTAGGACTGTAACTGCCTTTGAAAATGAGAATGTGCAAGTGAGAATTGTCAATAAAATAACACTTTGTGACTAATAATCTAATACTATTAAAATCCTTGAGGTTAGGTCATTTTCCAGCTAAAGTTAAATAGATCTAATTATTTCCATGAAATCACAGATATTTAATATCATTTACGTATTTCTAAATGAAATAATTTTATACATTCTACACAATATGACAAAACAATTTACAATAATGAACTCCTGTATGCCACACAACTACATTTATGAAGTTGTGTGAACAATGATTAGTAATATAACCATATCAGTGTTTATGTTAAGTTTTGTTTGAGTTTTTTTTTAAATCAAAGTTTAAAATACTCTGGAACCAATGTTTCCAATGGTTTGGTACATACCCGAATGTAAGGTTAACTGTACTTAGTCATTTATGTAATTGGTAAAATCCAATAAGTTAATTCGTGACAATTCATTTTGTGAAACATAATACGTACATGGCAATCTTCTCTCGGAAACCACTGATTGAAATAAGTCAAAACTTGAATGTTTCATGACCTTCTGCCACTTATACAACACCAGTCAACGTCCAATCGTTTTTTGGGCCTTTTAAACTCTTTCTTTACACTAAAGACTGCCTTTAGGCTGAGAATATACTGGTACACGAACGGTGAGAACAAACTTACAATCGTGCTTATCTTATAAATATATTATGTCAGTAGTCAACTAGTTGCAGTCTAATATTTTGTCAGAACCTATAATTATATTTGACATAACTGAGTGTGTATTACCTTCCATGTGAGGAGCGGCGAACACTAAGCTAAGCTGCAACCCCCATGACGAATACGTCCCACAGCTGGGCACAGGTGTCCCCACAGACAAATCTGCGGAAGGTCAAGATACTCTAGAGCATGCTCCACCACGCTGCTCGAATGCGAATTGGTGGAGGGGTTAGTGGCCAACCTAGTGTCGAATGTTCTCAAGCCTCCCGAAGGTCTACAAGGCTTAAGGGGTTTTTGTTTTTAGAAAACATGAACCCAAGTTTAACTGGAAACGAGGAACGGGGCATATATTTTTCGCTCAAGTCCCTAGCAGCTTCCCCTGAACGAGTGGTTCTGAATTTGCTTCTGCCCAGAATTCTACAACATCTCTCTCAAATACTATACAATATTCCCACAGAACGTGTCTTGTAAAGGCACTCGGCGCCCAGCAGCCCACTATCCGCTACTCAAACACAAACACTTTTTCTTCAAACACTTCACTCCGCCCCAAAACTCTACAAACACTTCCTCAATACACTTTACACTCCACATCGTATTCCCGTCCCGTCACGTCTCGCCTGCACCGCCTGCACCGCCCCGCTAGGCGGGCTGCGGCTTGTGCGCGCGCCGGCGGCAGTGCAGCCGCAGGAGGACCGCGCCGAAAACCAGCGCCACGCCGACCGCGCCCACCGCCGACACCGAGTGCCCGTACACGGCGCACGACACCAGTATCGATACCGCCTGCAAACATATTTAACAACCTTTAAAGATTTCAGTTCATTTCTAGTTTTTTTTTTAGAACTTGATGAAGACCATCAGCTTAAACTAACGATAAATTCTATGAATTATTTATAATCTATACTAATATTATAAAGAGGAAAGATTTGTTTGTAATGTTTTCACACAAAAACTGCTGGACCGATTTCTTCAAAAATTCTTTCACTATTAGAAAGCTGCATCTTCACTGAGTGACATAGGCTATATAATATTACTTGTTATGTCTAATTAAACGCTAACGAAGCTGCGGGCGTCCACAAGTATAAAAATAAAATAAAGGCAACTTGTGGTCCTTCAAGGCGGATTGGCTTGTCGCAACTAACAAGTGTCAACTGTTATCATAATAGACAAGTAGAGAGCGGGCGTCACCTGGCGCAGCGTCATGATGATGGTGAACACGACGGCCCCGAAGCGCGCGATGGTGCGGTAGATGAGCAGCTGGCCCAGCGTGGAGCTCGCGGACAGCACCACGCAGTCCGCCACGAACACCGGGTGCTGGGGGTGGAAGATAGATGGCGCTGTTACTAATTTTTTTTATTATCATGGACATTCACACAAACGGCCACCTGCCCCCAAACGACGCGCGAGCCTGTACTTTGGGTGTCAGAGACTGATATACACACAAGGATATTTTTTAAATACATACTTAATTAGATAATATTAACATCCAGACACAGAACAAACACAAGTGTTCGTCACGTAATTAACGAAATTGTCCTGAGTGGGATTCGAACCCACGACCCCTGGCGTAACAGGCAGTGTCACTACCGATTGCGCCAACGGGCCCGTCAAACATAAAGATAGATGGCGCTATTGCTGGATTTGTTATCAGTGTGGTACGTATGTATACGAATGGTGCTTGTGGATAGATGGCGCTGGTATGACTTTAACCATTTATCCACCTCGAGCGCTTATAATCAGTAACTTAACTATTCGATGACGTAAATCAAATAGCGAACTATCAAAAACCGAGTTTGTA
>DWTT01001285.1:0-12100 GCA_018250895.1 Carterocephalus mandan | reverse complement strand
TACACTACGGAGTATACACTATAGGTATCCGAGCTCAGTGTAGCGAGAGAGATGGCTTAACGACTGTATATACATACCATCATATAGCGTGGCGACACGTCGCCACGGCATGCGTCGCCACGCCAGAAATCGGTTTTAGGTACGTGCGGCTATAGATGTTTCACATCAAAAATATTTTTTTGTGGTGGATACCCTCAACTTGTTCAAGGCCTTCTTAGTTGTGACTTTATGAATGAGAAGAGTGCCTGCATTAGTGCGTTGCATGCAGCTAATGCAGCCCGGTTGTAAACAACTTGAATATTCTTATTGTAATAATACCTAACCACTGTTTAAATACTTAACAAAATGTATTTAATTTGTAAAACATCGTATTTAGCGCAGGCAGTTAGTGACGTTAGTGATTATACTGGAATTACCCGAGTTTTAATGAATCGTCATACCGATACCTCGTAATTCAATTGGAGTATGAGTATGACGAACTTGTATTTAAAATATTCTTATACATAATTATTTAAGTGATTTAAAATTTCATATTTGTTCGATTGTTATTGTTGCTAGTTCTAAGCCAATTTTTTTGTTTAAATTTTTTATTTATTTATTTAATTTAATTACTAATACAATTTTATTAATGGTTCGGTATTAGCGTTTTGGTGGCGTAATATAATGGCTATAAAGTAAGTAAGATATTTCTTTGGCAACAAAATGACGTAGTATGTAGTAATTTGCAAACAATACCTACGGCCGAAGGGGTAGGCAGAGGTGTATATAGGCACTAGACAGTTTTCACCAGTCCGAGTCCTATTTTTATTATTAAATTATGTTACCTATTTATTTATTTATTTTATTTTGATCGGTGTTAAGCCTATTGTCGTCTCTGGCACAAATTTAGACTCAGCTATTAGGAATTTCAATTTAAATTTAAAACCAAATAATACTTTGCTTAAGCCGGGGATTCGATCCCAGGACCTCTAGCTTAGCATTCGTGTTTGAGACCACTAGACCAACGAGGCATCATATCATCAATAATGCTGGTGATGATGATGTTATGAGCCTTTTTTTTTATTAGCGAATAACATTTCTTTACTACAGGTAGGTGTAAAGGAAAATTATCTAATATCTGTAGTTATCTGTGGTTTTGCTTAGTTTTTTTATATGTAGGTACATTCTTTATAGTTTTCCCAATAGCAAGCCAAATCTGCTTAGCTCAGGTATCAACATTTCTCTTAACTGACTGTTTTTTATATAAGGTCGTTTATGTAGATATAAGTCTCCATAATATCTAATGGTTACCTTGTAATTATTTTATTTTGTAATATTTTAGGTCCGCCTTCTGTGGGTCAGTGACCTCGAAGACCCAAATGTATTTTTATTAATGGATTTAAGGGGTTTTTTACTAAGTGTCTTGCGCAAGTCTGGTATTTCTAGTATGTATTGGTAATAATTAAGTCACATCCTATTTGACACTGGCTAATCTGATTACAGATGTTTTTTTTTTCATATATCCAATATTTATGATAGGTGTGGTTTAATCATTTTGTGTGAATATTTTTGATCTATTGACACATGCTAATTTTTAATACTTTTATACTCCTATTTTAATAAAGATTATCTCGGATACCGTAATTTTATATTCTTCTAGGTATAAGTACTTCTGACTTATATAGTTAATCTTATCTCTCTTTGGATTTTATTGCGATACGTTTCTTATTACTTGTCGCGGAAACCACAATCTTTTAAGAAATAAATTATAGAATAGATACATAATTAATTTGTATGTATCTGTTTTAATTTGTTCCATTTAAAAATGAAAGAGGTCGTCATTTCTCCTTTGATTAAAACGAACACTTACCCTATCACCCGCTACTCATACCTACTAATACTAATAGTTTTCATGTAACCGCAGATATGCCAATTTCAGTCAGTCAAGTCCGAATCAGATCACAACTAAATTGTATGAGCAATATGTCTGTCCTCTACCATATTAAGTATTCTGTGCCTCTACATCAAATAAGCATGAAAAATAGGGGAAAGTAACCAAATATGGAATAGTAACCATAATATGGAATTTGGTCTTAAGGCCTACCGCAATACAGGTTAGATTCCCTATTTGAGGTAGGTACTATTCTATATTTGGTTTCTTTCATCTACATACTTTCGTACTTATCTAACATAACTTCACAAATGTATTAGCGTTGCTGTAATGAGCGTTGCTGCGCTTTCTACCGTAATATCCAGTATGTAACAATGTCATTAGCGCTAGGTATGCGTAAGTATATTAGATTAGACCACAGTCGAAATATCGTATTAACTGGAACCCTCACCGCTGTGAAAAGTGTATCCAATAATGATTTCCAGCTGCGTCGATTGCACACCAGAGCCCCGCGAATCGAACGAATCCACTTCATTTTGCGGTCCGACTGTTCACTGTTCCTAATTTTGTGCGCTCGTTCATGAAATTAAAATCGGGTTAATGTATAAATGAGATATGCACTTAATAAATATTTAATTAGGTGTCTAAATAAAAGCGCTCAGTGCGTTCGGGGTTGCGGTTCCCATACAATGTTGTTATGTAAAATAATGCATTTCGCGATAAACTAAAAACCGCAGCTTTTTGACGAGTATTTTATTAGCCTAATATTATTTAACTTCAACAGTAAAATATTCAATTAAAGAATCGTTAAATATTTACCTAAGCACTTGGCGTAATTCTATCAACAGTAGATAACTTTTGGTCTTTATTTTTGATCAATTATATTATACGTAAAAAATTTGGTTGATGCTGCAGTAGCCAAATCAAACCAAAACTTTTTGTCCCCAAATTTCGAAACCCTTCAAACGCCTATAAAATTCTGCGACTAAAGTTGTTCATAAAGTCTGCACAGACAGTCTAACTTGCACAGTGTTGTGTAATCTTCACGAAGAATTTACCTACAGGTATTCGTTTACGTATAACATTTATTTTGTATTTGTGTTCAAAATTCAGAAGCTACTCGTATTGAAAATCGTAATACCTATAGGAAAAATCAAGATTTAGTTATAACGACGAGCGAATTCGATTTTTAAAATGTTTAATAATTACTACCCTTCGTCCTTTGGATCGTTCACGCAGTTATGAGTAGCTAGTTGGCATACAGTCATAGGCACGGACAGGGCGCCTAGGCCTGCCACTGACGTGGGATAATTACCGCCCGCTCCCTCCCTTTCTCTCCCACTCCCGGTAATGTCACATTAACACCCTCCGCGTGGCGAACTGTCAAAACATCGCCTGGTACTATTTAACGAAATTGCAGCAAATGAAAACAACGTAGCTCCAACGAAGCCATGATCGCAACAATAATACAAATTTTATTCGAGCAATCGCGCGCTATTATGTGGGGTCGGCGTGCGAATTTAGTGGAATTCGTAATTCGTAACGCGTTGTTGTACATTAACTAGGAGCACATTAATGTTTACCAATTGAAGTGGCAGAAGACAACACTGGTTCAATTGAAGCTTAAGAATAAAAAAACACGTAACAATTCTTAACATTAGGACTCTATGGTTTACCACAAACGGAAAAAGAGAACAAAATGAAACACGAAAAAAGGGTTATACACTCGCAGAGTTAGCGAACTGAAGTGGCAATGGGCACGCCACAATCATTGCAGGACTGGCAATCGATGGGTAAGAAGTTCTCAAGTGGCGACCATGACTAGGAAAAGGCACAGACCTGGGAGAAAGTGCCGATCAAGGGAAATCGCTATACAACTGGGCTTTGTAAGGCTTATAAATGAATGGATATTATTCACCTGTCAACAGTGGAGGTGATAGTGAAAATTGGCCATAAGTGATATCTATTGCCACGTATCTACGTGTTATGAAATTACTGTGATAAATTTTCTTCATATGCACCTTATATTTTCATGTACTTCAAGTATATTAAGTATGTAGATGTACGTTACTGTATGAAAAATATTTATCGTGTACCAGTCGTACCTAGCTCAATAGCTAATCAGGTGAGCGCGTCGAACACAAACGCGCGACGCGACCAATCAAGTGCGTTGATTAGCGTGCGGTAATTACTCTCCTTTGATCAGGCTTGTTCTTGTTACACAAATTTCACACGTGCTCCGTGGTATACCTGCTATGCACTCATTACGTACACGGACATTTAGATTCGAGGGACCTTTGTTATATACATTTGGTGGCTTCTACAATAAAATAACTGAAAATATTAAGTAAGCAAATCCACCGTTATGAAGCTTTCTACAAAATAATTGGCTACTTTAACGACAACAAGGTTTGGTGCGACGTACCTATCTTCAGATAAGTTCGATGATAAAATATGCCTGTTTGTCCCTCTATGTTATAATAATATACCTGTATCAAATTATTAAATTGTAATGTTTGAAAAGAGTAACGAGTTTCTTGCCATGTTCTGTTCTTCTAGACTAGCGTATTTAAAAATTAATATTTATAAATCTAATCTAATCATAAAATCATATTATGATGACAAAAATTAGAGTGCGAATACTTTCACATAAGTAATAATAAATCTATGAGTAATAAGAATATATTACTATGCATATTAATTTGATGATTTTTTAAAATTTAAGGTTAAGCGCACCTAAAATATATCATAATAAAAATTTATGAATCTTATCTAATCTAATCATATGAAGAATAAAATTATCGACTAAAAAACTAAAATTTTAAATTTAAAACTTTAATATAGGTATCTGATTAGAATTACATATGCTAATAATGTCACATTAATGTGATCATAATAATATTCTGCGTGATTCATGGTCACAAAAGTTTGCTTTTACAATGACTAGCCTTATTATCTGACAAAAATATCTTCCGCTACAATGAATCCGGGACTCGATAATTAGATAGGTCCATTAACCATTGCGCCACGGATTCGTTCAGCTCTACAATAACTGTAAGGATTTAACAGGTTACCAGTCCCCTTCGTACAGCTTCACACAGAATCTTAATATAGTTTTTGTGCATAAATCACACTCGCACGCCCGCAGTCAAGGCGAGTTACACGCCAATATCCGATATCGTATCAGAAAAATAAAAAAAAATCGGTTCACTTGAAAGCAAGGCATACTTTGCTGAAGCTTTATAAATCTCATTAAACTCCCATAATAATATCCTCACCCCTCGCCCGTCAAGATCTCGCTCGTTGTTTTGTTAAGTTTTTGTTGGTGATCATTTACATCGTAACTTGGCGTAATTCGATACATCCTGTGCTTGACGGCCTGGGTGAAGCCTCCGTTCGATATAAAAGGGTCACTACTCACCATGGAATAACAATGTTTTATGCTGCGGACCTATATATATTTTAAAGCGTCTGTTTCAGTATTCATTAATGAAAGCATAAATAGGCTTTGCTATATAAATATTAATTACATCTCAAAGCAATTGTTACATAAAGTTAAAGTGAGCATTTCTATAAATCTTTCAGGTAGGTCCACCACATAGGTCAGACCTACATGGAAAATATTTTTCAAAATTCGCTTCGCTAGTTGCTTTTGATAGGATTTACAAACACAGTTTAATATTGGACTACCTATCTTTAACGTACTTAACGTTTGTCATAATAATTCTAGAGCCTACTTAAACATAGCCTGCTTAAGATATTCAGGGATGTCTTAAACAGGCTTTGTCGGTAGTAGTAAGCTGAAATAATAACATTTGTGTGAATCTTCACAAAACCGTTGAACTTTATGATCAGCTGCTAAAAATCTATTTTTAAGTGGTAGTTGACTGTGCCCTACCGTCAATGGGTATATAATCATAATGATAACCAAATAACAAGAGTTCCAATATGCTTTATTGACTGCAAATGGTAATAGTGATCGATTCAGTGCGCCGGATTCTTAGACACGTTCAATGTGGATAATGTTAGTTGTTGAGATTAGAGTGGTGGCCACGAAATTAGAGGGAAAACTATTTTTATAAAGAAGTGTGACAGTGAAGGTTATGTAGCTTATGAGGTTATAAGTTTATAATGTTAATCTGTCAGTTTTACCTAAACTTAATGGTTTACAACGGCATAGGGCTACAGAGTTCGTTTGGTTTTTTGTTTAAACGCCTTGAATTTTGGAACTTTCCTTATTTAAATAAAAAAATATTTATACCTATTCTGTGAAAAATGCATAAGCAGATGAAAAAAAATGGAGAAAGAAGGCCATGCCAACAGTACGTGGTGAGCTGTGCAACGACTGTTACCAAGATAAGCCGAACTCTACATGTCTTTGTCATTGCACGTACGATGCAGCCGAAGTCCTTCTAGTTTTATAAGTAATTAAACGATTTGTAAAACCGTGACACATGGCTTGTCCGTAACCCACAAAACAAATGAATTTGATAAACTTTATTAGGTAATTAATACTTGTTCCTAGCTCATATATGTTTTTGACGTTCTTTTCCTTAACACATACATATAAAAATGGTAAAACAAGGAAAGCTAATGACTTAAATCCAACAACCAGTACTATATTTTTCCAGAAAATCTCATTGCACCACTAAGCTCCTACGGAACCAGTTTTGTCAGCATTTTACCTAATTTTTTCAAAATTAAATGTGACTAAATTTGGTAAAGTTACATTTTAATTTAACATGCCGTCATTGTCACTTTTTAATATGACTGTTTATATTTAGACTATCAGGAGGTGTTTTCCTTTATTCTACAATTATCTTTAATTTAACCAATATAATAGTATACCGCATTATAAACCACAATATCATATAAATATTATCGTCAGAAACCGCAAAATTTAACATACAATTTATACGTTCGTAATTATATTGGATATCTACATATTTCTATAGTTTTGTGATAAGTTCTAAAGATATTTTAACCAATGATTGATTAAATATACTTAAAGCACATGTATTTTTTAACTTATATTTTAATTATTTATTTATTCATTTATATGAAAATTATTGTCATTTACAAAAGTAAAAATATACAAATCTCGAGTAGATTGGAAAATAAATATAAAATTAATCGAATAAATTAATCGGGTCTTTATCTTCTATCTTAATTAATCATAGATGTATGGTGTGACACTTTCTATCACCCTGTTCTGTATTGTAATGTCTACAGTTACAATTAATCAGGTAACCCCTAAGATAATGTTCGGATGAAAATTATGTTATATAACATTATACATCTAAGTTTAATAAATTATTAATTAATGAGGACGTCTTCAACAATATGAAGATCGAAGTGAAAATTCTTCAAAGCGGATTTAATAAACTGCGTTTTAATCAGAAATTGTTTTGTAAAAATGTGTTACAAATCCGTTCCCCGCGTATTCTTATCGAGGCCCGCCGACTTTGTGGCTCCACAGGAGGTATTGTTACACGGAATGAATCCGAGCGATTGACGATCGTTGATACAGCCGGGCGGGCGCGTATCGTAACACTATACGCGGTACACGCGATACGCGGGCTAGCGTTACCTATCACATCTCGTAGGCACTCCGTAGGTACCGATACCGGTGCAATAGAGATCTGAGTAGCTTGCAGGAATGCCAACTGTGTTACAACAACCTTCTAGAATTCATTTTCAAGATGCTAGAATATGGTAACTGTTCGTCCGTAGCGAAGTTTTTATTTTTTTAAATGTTATATTAAGAATATTATGGACTTTCGGTACACACCGGTTTCGGTACGGTTGTTCATTATTCTAGTCACTACACTTCGGCCAGTGTTTCGATTTTTCAACTAAAGCTCACAGTTACAGAAGTGTTTGGAGCTTCGACAGGTATGAATCTGAAGAATGTTATTTAAAATGGTGATAAAAATGTCATGCAAAAGGTCCTGTTGGTGTTAACATGCTTCCCTTGTACGTATGTGCAAGAGCAAGCAATGTCCGTGCTCTTTCACGAGGAAAATTAAATCATTGCCACTCCACGGGGCGCGCGTTACCTATTTAGAACTACACTATTAATGTCTTTTCCTGGTTTTAATATCAAGCACGCTATTTTGAATGGGAATGAAGTGTCACTGTGTTCGTTTTATGTCTAGAAGCTGCAATTAATAAGTAGAGATACCTAAATTAGATTGAGTGCTCATAAGGTTATTGAACTCGTTGGGATTGACATTTGGTTTAGCTATTACTCGTAAAGTAAATATATTTAGTTGCATTTATAACATTTTTGAAAACATGTTTGTTGTTTTTGTCTTTAGTTTGCAGTGTAACAGTGCCCTCCTGCAACTACGTTTTCATAATAATTAAAGCAATGAAAAATAAAAAAAATCTGATTTTTTTAAATATCCATTCCTTAAATAACCATTAATGTATCAATTTCGGTCTGTGATTAAAGAGTCAGGACAAAAATTGCCACATTGCCGTAGGTATGTTATTATTTTCTTGAGTCAATGGATGCACAAGTGTTCCATTACAAACGACCCATGCCTCGAATCAACTTTTGTTCAGACGGCAAGTAGCAAGTAAAGAAAATTACCTTTTTGAATTTACGAGAATATTTTTTTTTGAATTCAAACACATTACCGACAGAAGGTAGCCGAGCCGCACGTAAAACAATAATTGATTGTATTGAGTCCGTTGCACACCTCAAAAATGTATCAGCCAATATCAGGAACGATTATTATTTTGGCGTCTCACTTACACTTACGCGTTAAAAAGAGAAAGGGTTGGGACACGGTGCTATTTGATACGCGTTTTCCTCCGAAGGATAGGAGTACGTGATTCGGTGTGTTTTTTTCGTGGGTAGAATTATTTGTATGGTTTCGTTATGTGTTGCTCATTACGGTACAAGCGTATCCTGCCAGCATCGACCGCAATTGCGAGACATTACGGCCAGCTCACAGATCCCACCTGATCTTGAGAAGAAGTAAGCCCTCCTCTTTATCATTATCATTTGATGGACGCGCTCGCGATCCAGCAAATAGATAATAGTAAAAACTCTTTTAGATCACCGTGTTTTATGTTTTGAATGATGAATCTTTCTGATCAAACGATGAACGAATTCATAAACTAGAAATATATTTAATTAGAAAAAGGAAAAGTGTGATCCAACAACAGGAAATTAATTAAAATTATACGATTTTGCCTAAAGTCTACATTCGTATATATTTGAATTTCTTAATGTTTGTGATAAAATGTGTTGTTCCGTGGTCCAATCGACATAGATGGTGGGTAACCCACTCCAAACACGATAGGTGCTTTTACTAGCTACACAGTCCGGGATTCGATTGCCAGTGGTGCCTCCACTGCGAATCAAGTCTCAGATGTATTTGCTATTTTCGGCGATAGCAGATTTACCTATAGGTACTAAAGCAAGTTTAATTTTAAAACAGAGTGAATAAACCAATTGCTTGTAATAAATCCACAACTATATAGTTACTCATATGAGTAAATCTGGAAAGAATTGTACGTAAAAATTAAAAAGTACCGAGTTAGTTTTTTATGCCGATATTTTAAAATGTCACAGAATCATAAAAGCTCTAGACTTGACTAATATGAGTAAAGATGTTTATGTGCAATATACTTTGGAATGTCTCAAAGCTTAATAAGCCAAGGTGTATGCAGGCCTCAGTCGATCAGCCAACACAGTTTTCCTTTCGAAATCTCCGGTTTGCGGTCAACGCATTTGGCCACGCTTACAAATTTACGTCGAACGACAGAAAATACGCTGGATTTTGCTAGTCAACGGCTAACTATTTTCCACTCGAGTCTAATGAGTAAGGGGAAAGGTGAAATGTGAAATAAACTGAATTAGTTATTCACTGTTTAGTGAGTGGCTAGACGAATTTAAAATGGTTTCTGACTGTATAAAATGGTCTTAACAGAGAGAAAATTAAGGAACATTATATGAATATTTTAATAATTGTAGCACGATCTCGTAGTCTCGTAGTTTAGGGTAGATAGGTTTATTTTTAGAGTATGTAATGTAGATATGTATATTTATATTAAGCTTGGATTAGATGCATGGATGTATGTATGGACTTTTATCACGTTACTTCTTCTATTTGATTATTTGAACTTCAATGGATGGATAGAGATTCCGGTTCTTTTTTGAGAAGGACAGGAACTATAAATGAAACTTTTTTTATTTATTCTATCTAATCCACGCAAGCGAAGCTGCGGGCGTTCATTGGTAGTTGTGGGCTTTACGGCCCGCACCCCTTCGATCCAAATAAAATAAAAAAATCTCAAAAATAGCTGTAACATGTATCGTGATAGTATGATAGTACCTACTATACAAAAAGCACAAAAAAAATTAGTAAAAGTTTCAGTATCTTACATAAATGAAACTAGCTGAAAGAAACATACTAACTTTTGATTCGAAGATAATGGACGATGGAATCAGCTCGGCTCTTCCAGGAGCTGTGGTTTGCGGCCAGAGAGCTTAATTCCACCCGCACGGCCCGCCCCCCATACGTTTTATAGTTTTAATGCTCCTTACAACTTGTCTTCAGCCAGTGTTTTTTGTGATGTTTTTGTTTTTAAAGTCTCTGAGTTGTTCTCGGTGATTAGTGCGGACCAGTGAGCACATTCGTCCGATCTATCTATTTATCTATCTATTTTCATTAAATGTGAAAAGTTTTGGTGTGAGTAAGAGAATGCAATATTGTGAGAATATTGTGTATTGTGTAAGTTGGCTTAATAATGTGCGCGTTTAATATAAATTTAGTGGTAGAATAAAAATATTGGAGGCAAAATGCAATTGACTTTTCATTAGTTAATTTTCTTAAAGGCAAGAAAAAAGTACTTTATCAAGCATGATTGGACACGCTTACAACAAGTATGTAAAATATAGTAAGAGAGAGAGAGAGTAATGTATATCTGCTCATTACTGCCTTTTGTCACAAATAAATGCTATGTCTGGTGTTTGTCTCGGGTTGCCTGTCCACTCCATAATATCCTTATACTCAAAAGCAGCGGAATCAATTCTGTTACGGTTATTTTTTATTTGTTAAACTTTTTGTCGTATATAATTACGAAATCCTTGTTAAATAAAGACATTCGGATGGTACGTGCTTCATTTCAGTTCTATTTGGGTTGTTGGGTTGACCGTCGTCGATGGGTTTACGACCATAATTATTTTTATACACCTTTATTGAATTTTGGTTGCACTGCAAAGACACGCTGTGATAATTCTACACGACATTTAATATTTAAAACTAGATTTTTACTGAACCACATAAAATTATTGTGTAAATCTTAGATATGTACTGTTACGATATCGTCCATCCTCCTTTCTCCTTTTTGTTCTCTTCTATGTTCTATGGTCCTGCTTGTACGGTGTAAGTACCCTAAAATATAGACATTGTAGGTATTTCAATATGGGGTTGGTTGTTAGAAAGTTGCCAATACATTTTTTTCTAAGTGTCCATGGAGCCACCGAGAAAAGCAGTGGGCCCATACTTCCTTATGGATCTCTTCTATGGCGTTTACAAACGCACTCATTGCATCTTCGGGACTCGTAAAGCGAATACCTCGAAGTTTATCCTTGGTTGGTGAATAAATACATTTGTGTTAAAATATAATTTGTGTTATTCGTTATCTATATGTTTTTCTTGCTTTCCTGTTTTCATTTATTTCTATATATTTATTTCCTAATTTATTTTTGTGCACCCTACCATATTTAGACTCTTTCTCTAACTCCTCAGCTCAAGGTTGCCTGGAAGAAATCGCTAGTTAGCGATAAGGCCACCTATTGTATGTAGTTTTTAATCCATTCCATGTAATTGTTCCTGTATGTCTTGGTGTACAATAAAGAGTTAATCTATCTATCTAATCTATCTATCTAAATAATTGTTCAAAGTCAGCCACAGTTGTCATAGGCGGCAGCGGATGGGTGGTGCAGCAAGCTCGTTTGGTATCTTGTCTTCATAAAAATAAAAAAAAGTCGCCGGGCACCAGCGGGACTATATGGCGGATGACTCATTATCTCGACACCTGCCATAGTAAACAAGACATACTCGTAGGTACTCTTACCCATACATCTCCTAGTACATGAGCATATACTCGTTATGACAGGCCCGTTGGCGCAATGTATGCATATCAGTCTCTGACACCCATATCACAGGCTCGCGCCTACTTTGGGGTCAGATGGCCGTGTGTGAGAAT
>DWTT01001284.1:0-12100 GCA_018250895.1 Carterocephalus mandan | reverse complement strand
GGCATAAATACCTCAGAGAAAAACAACAAGGATTTTTTATTTTTTATTTTGTGCTGATTACAAACAAATTACAAGTAACGAGAAAAATACAAGCTAAAGTACAGAGATACAAAAAAAATATGTCCCATGCAAAATTAGGAAACAAAGGAGCATTCATTTATAATGCTGTATGAATTGCAATCGTACATACTTAGAATACTTTTTAATTTAAACACTTCTTTTACAATTCAATTCTGCTATCAACTATCGAGCTTACTGCAATTCAAACTTTCTAACCTAATGGTTAAATAGATACAAATTAATGTGAAATACAAATTAACTCTTTTAAATCGTAATAGTATTCAACACTAAGATATACGCAACTTACAACTCTTTATAAGGTTTTTAAACTTCAAGAATTCCAACAATGCACAAATTGAAAAATGTGCCAATCTGAATCAATATCAATTACTACTAACTAATGGGGTGTAAATAAATATTTTAGTTCACTTCAGGTGACTAGACCTGTGCAGAAAGTTTAAACATTTTCACTTTGGTTTCTAAGTTGTCTCACAACAATATTCGCAACAAACTTAATTCTAACTAGGCCACTTCAGGCAGTCAAACAGTGTATAAATGTTAATAAATAACCTACAGTCTATAACTTAACGCTTGGCAAAGCAATAGAATACATATCAACTAATAACAGTGTAAAATGGTATAAATTAATAATTTTATATAATATCAAATAATAAATAAAATGAACATTTTGTTTAAACCTTTGGTAACTTTTCACGGCAATATTGACGTAGACAAACCATAATATTGGTCTGTATGTTTATTATTTAACCACTTGTACATAACATTTTACTAAAATGGAAATATGTAACAAACTCACTCACTTTGACACAATATGTACTTAAATGCCATAGCAGACAGGATCCATACGATTTGTATAAAATTAAAAAAAACCTTCAAAAGCTATGGCGACAAATCAGGGAAGACTATTTTGAGCATCAGGATTATATGGGTTATTTAGTGTGATTACATATAGGTAGACAAGTTTGGCATAAAATAGCAACAAGCAAAGATTATTTAAATATTAAACCTAATTAACTGTAACATGAAAATTCAATGTGTATATTAATTTTCAACTAGAGACAAGAATGATATTAACATAGAATAACTACATATAAATCTCGTGTAAATTTGATAAACTACGGCGTATAGAAAAAGACAAACTTTATAATTAGGTAGAGTTAATTCTAACAGTCAATAATAGCAAGGCAAATTTACCTGTAATTTAGTCTAATCGTTTCTAAAACGAGTTATTTGTCTATGTAAAGTTTATTGAAATATCTACAATATAACAACGCAACAACAAATTACGCATAATAATCATAAATGATATCAATTTCTTCATTGGTCAAGTTATATAAAATATGAACTATCAGATTATATTAGCAATGTTTGTTAGTGTACAAACATTCATAGCTCTACTTGTGCCTGTAAGTACGAACTTACAGGCACAAGTAGAACTATGTAAGTAGGTATGTATTATTTTACTTAGATTTTGTAGTACTGACGTCGGTACAAAAGTCAACTAGCCAAAGTGTCATTTTGGCAGTTTTTACATTTATTTAATATGGACATCAATATCTTGACACTACGCATACTGTGGCAAAATATAGTGTATCTGTTGCATTTCAAATATAAATGTTAATACAAATCGTTAACTGAAAAAAGAAAAATTCTACAAAAGTAAACTAATCTATGTGAGATTAGTTTACTTAGTTTACTGCCAAAATAACACTTTGGCTAGTTGACTTTTGTACCGACGATATGTAAAACTTTTGGACATTTGGACAATTATAGGTAAAGGATCAAAATAAATATAGAAATATAGACTATTATGTTATCATTAAGCTGCAACCGCCCGTCCCACTGATGGGCACAGGTATCCTCCGCAAACAAATGTGCCGGAGATCTAGAGCATACTCCACCAGGCTGCTCCAATGCGGATTGGTGGAGGGGTTAGTGGCGAAAATAAATTAGGTATAAATTCTTTCTTTGTCATATTATTTGAAAAAATATGTACAAAGTTTTGTGTTCAAGTGTAAAAATTATATGTATATACCCTGAGTGATCTGCTCACTAAACTAACTAAACTAACTCTTGAACCCGCTCCGCTGAGCGCTCCGCAGCAACAGACTTCGGCTAGCCACTAAAAGATAACAATTTATTTTCCTCCCCCGCTGTAACGGACGTCCTGCAAATAGAAATGCGACGTGATCCCAATACGGAGGGGACCGTAATGATTTCTTATTCCTCTACCATTCTCATCATACGAGTAACCCGTCTTTCAATCAGCTTTGGATACGACATTGGTCCCATTATATTTTGTGTTCAAGTGTAAAAATTATATATATACCCTGAGTGATCTGCTCACTAAACTAACTAAACTAACTCTTGAACCCGCTCCGCCATAAGTGCACCGCAGCAACACACTTCGGCTAGCCACTAAAAGATAACAATTTATTTTCCTCCCCCGCTGTAACGGACGTCCTGCAAATAGAAATGCGACGTGATCCCAATACGGAGGGGACCGTAATGATTTCTTATTCCTCTACCATTCTCATCATATCCCGTCTTTCAATCAATGGATACGACATTGGTTCCATTAGAATTTTTTTATAAGATTTTAGTGTTCACAGCGTCGATTGTATGTGATCGATCAAGTTAACGGGCGCGGTCGGTTTGTGGATGGATGACCGCTAGTGGCAAGCATGGGCGGATTAACCTGCCCCCAAAAGAACGGAATACTTTGGGGGCAGGTTAATCCGTCGGTCCCGGTTGTTTTCAAAATTTCAATGTTAAATATGAAATGTTCAAATTCTTTCAAATTGAACACTGAAAATAAAAAACCGACTTCAAAACTAAGAAGTAAATGAAAAGTAAATTTATTGGTGGGCTCCTCCCACACCCACAGTTGAGGGAGGTCGAGAGCATACGCATTCCACCACGGTACTCCAATGCGGATTGGTTCCTTTAACCACGTAATATTTCTCAGTCAACGTGAAAGTCGGCCTGACTTCACATTTATACTTTGGATTCCATTAACATTTCACAATGTATAATCATTAACTGTATCAGATCTTTCGGATTCTAAAAGAGGATGATCTTAATAAAGGATCGAAGTAACAACATCCTTTAAGTATTAGGTAGCAAAGTAACAAGATCCTTTAAGTAGTAAAATTTGTCAATTTAGCACATAGAACTTCCTAGTGATTTAAAAACTTAATTTATCGGAATGTTGTGCAGGACCTCGCTAAGAAAAATGTTAGTTTGTCAGTATATTTCGCTGTCAAACGTATTCGATGGAGTAAGAAAATCGCTCCATTGCGCTGGATACAAGATCTAGGACGCGAGCTTAATTCATACATTCACGCCTGATATCGCATCCAACCTAATCGTGATTGGGCAGGGTTGGCGCCGCTCCAGGGCAACGTTGACCGCTTAAATATTCATTATGGGGCTTTAGTTCTCAACTCGGCTGGCGACCAGGTATGCTTCATGGGTTTGTTCCTAATCCGGGGCAAAGACAACGATACCTACTGCACAGGATATAATGTCGAGCTGCGCAGTTTAGCTGAATACGTTTACTGTATAAAGCTTTATCATAATATTAATACGTGAAGCAAAAGCTTTGTACCCCTGTTTAAGAAAATTACGTGGACAGAGGTACACATTTTATCTCCGCACTATAGTAACTTCGCCACGTCTCTTTTCATCGTCCCTACGCATACCACGGGGCTCCAAATTAGCCGGGATAGAGACGGTGGCAAGAGCTTTGCGAACCGTATGCCGAGTGCCGTGACCATAAAGACGACCAGCATTTTTGGTGCAGGAACATATCAACCAAACTCATCTACGTCTTGGCACAGATACAATCCTATGAAATGTTGTTCCCAAGACGAAGGTCCACTGCTGCAAGTAACAAAACAAAACATCGATATCTTTACCGGGGTAAAACATTCCCATGGGAAAAAAATAACATGCTTATTGCTTATGCCGGTTATTCTTTCTTCCGGTAAAAAAATAACATGCTGTAAAATACGCACTTTCAGGAAACCGATGTCCACAGTACATGTCGGTCCTTTTGTAGGCATCAATACAAATAAAAAACTGCTTTTTTGTACGTGACACGAACGTCAAACGCTTTCTCTATACGAGGATTTTTAAACCACACTTCCTTTTGTACGGAGCCTGGCTCCCGTATACAATACAAGTACTATATTGCTATTGTTCAACCCGCTTGAAGCAGATATGGTGACGTCATTTTGGTTGTTAATTTAGTTAAGTCATCAAAAAAATTGGACACTTTTATCGAAAGTCTAGCTAAAAATTCTAGTACAAAAAAAGTGTCAGAGTTTAAAAAAGTCTCCGTTTAAAAAAGGTTATTATTCTGATTTGGTCTAGTGGTCGCAAGCAGGACTGTTAAGCTAAAGGTCCTGGGTTCGATCCCCGGGTTGGGCGACAACTTTCCTAACATGAAATGCCCGGTAGCAGCACGGAGTCTGGATTTGTGCCCGGTATCGCAATAGGTCTGGCGTACAATGTCGGCTTTGTCGGTTCTCCATACTCGCACGCACATAATAATAAACATAATAAAAAACAGATGGAGAGAAGGAGATAATGTGACGATTTCTACGAGTCAGCTCCTACTGCAAGCCGCGATAGAGAATATCGTATAAAAAAACCGTCCATTTACCTTCTGTATTTAGTGGCAGCAGTATGTAGTTTATAAAACCTCAAGACACGAGTAAACATTATAGTTAATTTTACAATTCAAGAGTTTAAAAATAGCTGGAAATATTCAGTTACAAAATGCTTCACCTGAAGGCATGTTAGCCGCTGCGCTGGTCAAAGGCCTCTCTACGCTTTTAAGCGTGACCTACTCTGCCTAGCGTTTGGAAGGCTGCACGTCGAAGCCAATTGTAGAATGATATTTGCGTTATAAATGCGCGGGCATAATCATGTCGCAATAATTTAAAACATTTTTTTATGTGAAGCTAGGCGCCATCTATGAGTGCTGAGGCACTCATAGATGGCGCCTATCACCTGAGGGTGATTATTTGAATCCAAAGATTTACAGTATTTAGAAGTGTTAATTTACTAGTTTATTTAGACGATCTAATCTAGATTTTTTTGGATTTGAAAAAGCTTTCAATTTTGATTTTTTACTTGTGTTTATGCAATGTTCGATCTTATGCGAGTGAAGTCGAGGTCGGCCGTAGATATTCCGTTTTCAAATTTTATCGCATGCAGGAAAACAATTTTCTAACGAAATAAGTCTACCGCCGCAGATAAGCTATCACTTTGTACAAACTTTTATCAGGAAATAGTCTTCGTCTAAGAAAATATTCATTAAAAAACTTAAAGCACAAAAGCTCTTTCACTCAGAGCCAGATTAACGTATAAAGCCGCGGCTGGAAATCATCTTAAACTTTAAGATGGTGGTGTATTTTATAGTTGAATTTCACGCGGGAAGTGTTTAATAATCTTTTAAATTATGACGTGTTTTATTATGAAGGAAAATGGCTTTTAGGTCTTTGAGAGAAGAGTGTTTCTTTTGATTAGGAATTCTTATTCAGTTAAATCCTTAAATAACTGTAATTTCATCTAATAATCCTTCAGAAGGGATAATACTAAATCCAAATTAATGCTTAGTCCAAAAAATTATTTCAGAGTTGTAAAATACAGTGGAATTATTTAAGGTGTAATATTGTACGAAACATAAAAAAATTAATTATTC
Source organism: Carterocephalus mandan (assembly GCA_018250895.1). Lineage (NCBI taxonomy): Eukaryota > Metazoa > Arthropoda > Insecta > Lepidoptera > Hesperiidae > Carterocephalus > Carterocephalus mandan. Next base: position 6,306 of record DWTT01001284.1, on the reverse strand, counting down.
CAAAGTAGAAGATACAATTTAAGAAAATAGAATCATAATTTGCCCAAAAGTTAAGTTTTTTAACAGAGACAATTTTTTTACTTATTTATGTAAACAAATTCAAACATTTACTTAAAATACTCCCAAGAGAAATAAAATTTTCTCTCAAAATATGTTTATTTAATCTTGTGGCTTTATCTAAACCACATCAAAAATCAAAAATCGAGTCACACGCTCAAATACAAGAAAAATTGAGATAGCACCCTTAATATCTCGTGAGGAATTTTAGCCAGGCTACAAATTTTCTCCATATTACCTTCACAGCACTACAACCACAAAGAGTCTGTACTTTGTATAAAGAATCCACAGCACAGCTCATTTTCATTCTGCTGCTAGAAGTGTGGATAGTCCACTGAATGAAAGGATATTTATGTTGAGAACACGCTTGTGGTCGCTAGTAAGATAGCGGCCCACTGCAGGGCCCGAATCTATTTTCACCGCTCAAAATGTCTAGTGCGTACTCCACCACGCTGCTCCAGTGCGAATTGGCGAGTGGCCAAACCAATTGTCGGAAGTTTTAACTACTTAATAGTCGCGCGATTACCAACGTTATCAAATGATGTTAAACAACACCGGTTCCAGCAGGCAACTAGTGCCGAAATACCTCGATTACTTCCGTCAATCGGAGGGTACGTTAAACCGCCGGTGCCGGTTGTTGGTTGTAAGTTCACAGGCTATGAAGCAGACACAATAGAAGTTTTACTGTAATTTGTTAAGTTTTACTGTTATACTACACACCGCACACGAAAATGTTAAGCCATGCCCACGAAGTACGGTAGGGAGACGAGTAGCCGTAAGCGCAAGCTTCAATTTATTGTTGCGGGGTTAACCCCGAAGAGTACACAAAATAATTCGGCCTACTTTCCTAAATCCACCTAGCATTCAAGAAAACTAACCACTGATGAATATAGGTAACAATTTTCATAATTTCTACTCTACAGCTACTCCTCACCAGTTGTCCCTTACCTTTCGCCATAGGACACAGTTTAGGCGACTAGGCACAGTCGCAGAAACGTTTCCTCTCATTCCGTACTTCGTGGTTAGTAGAAACAATTAATTTTGTTGGTATCTGATTAAAAATGTGAGAGTAGGTACTTATTTCCTTGAAATAATGAAAGTGTCATAAATAAGTTCGGCATAGCGGCCGCAGCAATAGTTGGAAACTATAAATTTAATAACTGACTCCCGCGAGCGGAATATTTCACGCGACTCACTTGCACGTGAGGAAAGTGCGGTGCTGAAATTATCTGAAACTCACGATCGTAACTTACGAGTAGTTTTAATGTTAAATATTCTATTACTTCCATTTATTTAATGACAACCAAGTGGCTATGAGTATAGAAAGACAGAAAGCATAGCGACGTTTGTGGTTATGGGGGATAGCTATTTATCGAGGATAGGTATTGTATAATTGCTAAGGTCAGCAATTCAGGTTGTGTGGTGACGACCAATTGGGGGTGTGGGTGGTAGAGCACCCCGAAAAAAGAGGTATTCCATGATATCGTAATTCTAGTTTAGGCTCAAAAAAAGTAGATGTACTACTTGACTACAAAGTTTCATTCAAATCTGTTTTTGTGTAACTAAGCAACAATAAAGTTTACCTCCTTATTTTAACGCTAGGGTGCAATTAAAAAAAATTCTTACTTGGTTGGTTTTTGCTTGTACCTACTATTATTCTGTGGTGCAATATAAAATAAATCTAGTATCAACTTTTCATATTTCAAGGCCTAGGCGTTAAGGTTTGTACAACGGTCTAAACATAGAAATCCCAATTTGAATCACTTATAGGTGGAATTAAAAAAAAGTGAAATATGTATTTCCTTATTTATAATCAAGAGCTACCATTAAAATATAAACCACGGTCACTAAGTGGACCAGTAACCACTACTACGTCGACAGCTCGGCAGCCAATATAATACACTTGTATGTATTACTTTAACCGGCAATCCGGATAAGAAACTTCAGCGAATATCGCAATGACGAAGTTGCATATTCAATATTATCCTCTTCAGAGGGGACGGCTTTGTCCCGATATTGCCTTTGTTACTCGCAGTGTACACAGCAAGGCGTTTGTTTGAAACTAAATAAACTCGCGTGATTTGTTGGTTTGTTTGTCTTTGTTAGGAATTGGACAAAAGGTGTACAGACAGCAACAAAATAGGTTGAGTAGTAGGTACCTAACTGTTGAGTAGAAACTGAAAGACTGTTAGACACGCATCTGTGACTGACTTGGGATGACTCTTATTAAGGGTAAAAAAGCAAAGGGTATCAACATTAGTGACTGACTTGGAAAGAGTCTCTTACTAACAATTACTAACTGGACTACTAACACCAACTACCAGGACTAACTATCACTAACAGTCCTTGTCCCAGTCATAGTGCCCTCTGACGGACTGACCAACTAATGTTCTTATTAAATTTCTCCGCTAACTGGACTGATGACCATCCTAGTCCGTATTTTAGAGTCTTGTTCAGAGTTAGTCACAGTTGTTATGGGCGGCAGCAGATGGGTGATGATGCAAGCTCGTTTGCTATTTTACATCCATAAAAAAAGACTGCCAATCAAGATAGCAAACAAGCGTGCATTATCAGCAATAAACATCCAGGTATTATACGGTAGAAATAAATGGAACTTGTTCCCTCGGGAGGCGGTGATACTGCCCCGGGCGAACACTAAAAAGAAGCAACAGAGATTAGTTCAATATTTAACCGATAAAGGTTGTGTATAGGTTATACCACTTTACTAGTAAAAAAAATTGAATTGAGCTCACAAAATTGCCTCTCGCTTGTAAAAATCTCAACACCCTACTGATATTCTACGTGAAAATAGAATTTACTCCCATGTGGAGCCATCCACGGCATGCAGAAAACTACGCTGCAATCAAATGAGAACTTTAAACTCACTATAAGCGTTATATGCAAAGTCAGACTACAAGTGATTTAAGATAAGCGAATATCTGCGAACTTTTGTGTTGATATTGCGAGTAGCAGATATAATCCGGCGATTATATCTGCTATTTTCCAGCCAGTCATGAGCATGTCATTCGGCAATGACATGCTCAATACTGGCCCAAAACTGGCCCAAAACTGGCTGGCTGGCTGAAATATAGTTCTTAACCTTAGGGTGATAACTTTGCAACAATCAAAGAACATACTCCACAAGTAGACACCATGAGTGCCGTGGAGAGAGGATTTCCGCTATCTAATGTCTGACAGCCTTACTTGAATGTGAACGCAAAAACAAATTTAGAAACCACAAAGATGTGGTTTCTACATTTGTTTTTGAACGCGAAAAATGAACGTGTGAGACTTCGTGATCTCAATGATTAGGATCAATCGGGGCGCGGCATTCGTAATTCCGCGCATTTTGTGATCGCGTGTTAAAGCAAGCGGCCAGTAGGCGCGCTCGCACCATGGACAGCCAACAAAATTTGAACTGGAATCAGAGCGGATGCTCGTTGAAGTTTTCTTACGTAACTTAATTACAAAAAAAGTGCAGGTCAGACTATCACTCACATTTTTTTGTGTATAAAAAAATATTGTCATTCATATTAGTTATTTCACCTTAAATCAAATGGTTTTTGTGTTTTAAGGATTTTATATATACGTGCCTAATTAAATTAAAAAAATACTTTAAACCCAAGAATATCTTTATGTAGTAGGTACTATTATTATTTATTATTATTTACGAATTATTTTTTAACAAGATTTCGCTACGAGTAAGCTGTTACTCGTTGATAATAGAACGAGTGCCTTTATGATCACTCCAATATGATCGTGATAGGATAGAAACTCAATTTTGCCACCATCTATGCGATGCTTTGGGCTACTAGGTTATCATTTCTTTAGAGGCGACTTAGGCCTCAAGAGTTGCAAAGGGTATCAACATTAGTGACTGAGTCGGAACGAGTCTCTTACTAACAATTACTAACTGGATTATTACTAACATCAACTAACAGAACTAACAGTCCCCAGGCCTCATACCCACTAACAAACTCACCAACTAATGTTCTAATTAACTCTCTCAGCTAGCTTCGTTTAACCATCCCAGGTTCTTTTCGAGTCTTATTCAAAGTCAGTCAAAGTTGTCAGGGGCGGCAGCGGATGGTGGTGCAAGCTCGTTTGCTATCTTATGTCGTTATAAACGCTCACACACACCCCGAACTCCAGTGTCAGGGTTGTCTACGGAACACAGAAAACAACATAATTTAACAACCATGACCGGAGTACAAAATAAATATTTATCTGCAAAATTCGAAACCAGAACCCGCGGTTTGTCAGGGTTATATTTCATTACTTAATTTAATGACAGGCCCGTCGGCGCAATCGGTTGTGACCCTGTCTGTTGCGCCAGGGGTCGTGGGTTCGAATCCCACTCAGGGCAAATATTCGTGTGACGAACACTTGTTCTTTGTTCTGTGTCTGGATGTTAATATTATCTATTTAAGTATGTATTTAAAATATCTATGTAATGTATATCAGTCTCTGACACCCATATTACAGGCTCGCGCCTACTTTGGGGTCAGATGGCCGTGTGTGAGAATGTCCAAGATATTCATTTATTTAGATATTTAATTTCAACACAACTTAAAAGCGTGCCGTTGGAATTTGAATCTGGACGCCCTCGAGTCAGAATTCAACTCCAATATTTCAATTTCAACCACTGAGCTATCTCCGCTATAGTGATGAATATTATAATTATAAATACGTAGGTATTTATCAACTTAACACACAATTTAGTCTCCAGCGCTATGCTGAGCTCCATGCATTAGCATATTGAAATGAGTTCTCCTCGCACTGCAGGCTTCGTCTTTGAGGCGTAATAAGGCTTTCAGACTATAAGGTGATAAGTATGAAATACATTAAGTATGTATGGAGTTAATAAACGAAGACAGCGTCGTAGACGTGATACGTATTCTTGGGATAAGGGAAACCTTTTTTGAGTAAATTTCGTTTTAGTGTACGCAGTGCCTTTATTGCGAAATAAGGCACCTTGACTTTGCGAGGAGTACTAAAGGAACAGAGTACTAATTTATCAGTCTGGATTGATATATAAAGTAAAATATATTATGTAGATGTTCCTAACATGGTGTTCAGTGTACGCAAATGCGGCATTTCGTTGAAACTTTAAGCATACAAATCTTCTACCATCCATCAGTCTTCTAATGTCCCACTGCTGGACATACGCCTGCCTCAATAGACGCCACTCCTCCCGATCCTGTGCCCTATGAATCCAGCGGTTTCCCGCTACCTTCTTCAGTTCGTGTGTCCACCTTGTCGAACCTACTAAGTTGAACGTGTCTTAAATAAGGTTATCAAATATTGAACATTTGAATAATAAATTAATTTGATTTCTGGATTTTGACATTTTTAATTTCCCTGTAGATATCGAGATTTTCACCCCTGGCACTCTCGCGGATGAGACGTCTTAGATGACATAAATAAGAAATAATGATTTCCTTTCCTGCCGCTTGACTTTCCATCATTTTCCTAAAGATACATCGTTCATAATATTTGATTGAAATTGACAGCACTCTCAAGAAAAATAAATTCAAAGAAATATCCATTGAAAATTTGACCGAAAGTCGAAAATATTGAATTACTGGCTTTCCCCGTTTTACGTGCAGAAATTCATCTACCATCCAGTGACGATTAAAAATATAATAAGAATATAATAGAATAACCTTTATCAGCGGCAAGCTGATTGACTAATCAAAATCTAGCTTCACCCCCAGTCCCAATGATCTAATCCGAGATAGTCATCAATCGATAACGATTAAAAATCAAAAAATTATATCTGTGTTTTGTCCATTTCACGGGATAAAAATTAGCCTATGAAACTCTTCATCTATGCAAATCATCATCAAAAAATCATGTCGATTCATCATTTCATTGAGGCGGAGAAGAAGGACAAACCAACACACACACTTTCCCATTTATAGATTACTAGTGGACGCCCGCAGCTTCGCAAATAAAAAGTAGCCTATGTCCTTTCTCAGGCTCCAGACTATCTGTGTACCAAATTTCATTTAAATCGGCTCAGTAGTTTTGGCGTGAAAGCGACACAGACAGACAGTTGTTGTTAAGTTTTATAAATTGCTGTCCAGTGTGTATGCACCTTATCAGCATCTTATATCAGCAGCGGACACGTAATTTCATAAATATAATATTTTTAAATAATTTAAATAATTTTTATAGTTTTACTAGTGGACGCCCGCAGCTTCGCTCGCGTAGAATTAGACCCATTAACGACGTCTACCCGTCTAA
>DWTT01001283.1:0-12107 GCA_018250895.1 Carterocephalus mandan | reverse complement strand
TTTTACACCGCTTAGCTCTCAGTTATTGTTATTGTGGTGTGGCCAGTCCTAATCAGCTACATCCGCGCACAAATGCCGATTAGCCTCCCTTCCGACCCATTGAGCTAAGTGCACCGCGTTTTAAGGTTTATGTTCATGCCGTTTCAACCACAATTTATATTAGCTTCCGACGGGTATTATCCGCAATGCCATAACTAGATGCTCATTACGAGCTTCGAAGCTTTTATGCGTTCCATTCATTGTTCCACGTATAAAAAATCCCGTCGTAAGGATCACACTAAAATGCTTTACATGGTTACATTTTACCTATAGTAAATAAATAAATTAGCTGGATTGGAAAATAGATGAAGACATTCCAATTATTTCCAATTTTGTCTGGCCTGGACATAAGGGTTGCTATTTGCTAGAGTTTATTTAACTTGCGTTTATTTGGTAAGTATGTATGAATTAATCTATTGAAATTTGAATCAGATGTCACAAAATGCGTTGTGGATACGAAGAACTGCCCGACAATTACGTAGACCTAAAATATCATATTTAGGTACCTACATTTAGTTTAAAATAAAACAAGACGTAGCTTCGAGACAGGCGAGTAATGTTGAACTGACAGTACCTATTCAGAAGTTTAATTTACCAAAAAGGGGAAAACAGTTAAGGGAGATCGATAGTCCATTCCGAGGGTACCTGGCAAGGGCGGGGTCTACGGGTGTCGGACGTGAATCATTGTAATTACAGAATGGAGGCGCAGGCTGTAGGTGCCTGCTGCACGCATGCTACTCGCAATGGATTAGTCTGGAATGAACACATGTGACTGCGATTCAGTCTATATTTTTTCGATGTTATTGGGCGAGCTCAACGTAGGTACTTCGAAAATTGAATTATTAAAAAAATTTTTTTTTTAAAAAGAGCAATATGTAATTTTTTTAATTTTTTTTTCGTGCATTGTCATCGGAACCAAATATGTGTGCCAAATTTTAGCTCGATATATAAGTGGGTGAAATATTGATGGCAAGATTCCAGGACATACATTATATATACATATACATACATACGAGTGAAGTTATATAAAAGCTTTTAATAAATAATTAAATAAATATCATGGACATCTCACACACGGTCATCTGACCCCAATCTAGGCAGAGCCTGTAGTTTGGGGTGTCAGAGACTGATAAACATACATAGATATTTTTAAATACATACCTAAATGGTAATGGTATAAAAATAAATGGTACCTATAAAAAAATGGGTCGCACTGAAAACCAGCGGTCGTGGTCTACTACAGCTACGGCCAACGCTTAGTGCGGCCCCTTTTCATCAAGTAGCCAATTAAATTTTTTTTTTATCGATTATTAATTGTGTATTAATTTGAAATAAATGTGGTCTTCTTTTTCTTCTTCTAAATAGATATTAATACATACACAGAACGAACACGGGGGATCGAACCCAGGACCTCAATACGGCAGTCGCGGTTACGACCACTAGACCAACGAGTCAGATAGGTACACGAAATTATATTACATTCAAAAAAAAACTAAACAAAGTTTTCATCTTCCTCGTTTTCATCAAGCAATTGTTTCCCTCGATTTGAATCAGCACGCTATTCAGTCACAAAATAGTAAAAATACAGTCTCATTCGCTACTAAGATTAAGTACCTACACTGTACCGAGACATGATAAAAAGTAAAAGAAATCAGGGCTTCAAAACTAATTACCAATTGCCGCTCTGAGTTCTGTGTAATTGGTTATAGAAGAACATATATAATAAATGATAATATAAGAGTATTTTCCACGAAGTTGTTTGTTATGTAACGTTATTATGTTCTTTACCCAACAAACAAAAAACAGTGTAACCTTTGTAACAGTAGCAAAAACAAATAATTTAAACAAATTATTAACTGTATAAAACAGAACACAACATCCAAACGACACACTCGAAGCGCATTCTGTTGACAACAACTACGTGCCCCGTACCACGAAACTCGGTGCGCTCGGCGATAAGCGACTCCCCCAATACAGTTAGCGATACTATATCCAAACCTATATCCATCCTATAGCTAAACTATAAGGGTTAGAAACTTGAAATTTTGCACAGGGCTTCCTTTTATAACGTAGGGGAGCACTAAGAAAGGATTTTTGAAAATTCGCCCCCTAAGGGGGTAAAACGGGGGTGCAAAGTTAGTATGAAACATGGCCGTTTTTGAAGTTAGTGAATGTCTAATTCCACGCGAGCGAAGCTACGGGCGTCCACTAGTTTTATATAATTTTTAGGTATTTTAAAGCTTTTGTGGACACTCGGTTTGTAACATTATCAACTGATCGATAATAAATCAGCGCTTTGCTGTCTTACGGCATTCATAGCATAATGCTTAGAGGCTGACCTTTTTATTACAAAGGAAATGGTTCAGATTAATGCCATAATTTTAAGGTTAAATCATGTTAAATCATAACATATTCAATACTATTTTCTATGTAACTGTATGTACCTTTGTCCTACTGTAATAAATAAATATTTATCTATATCTTCCAAGCTCTATTAAAGAATCGTTTGCCGCGCGTCGACCGCTCGTATGGAAGAATCAGATATGGCAGGGTCTCCTATTTCTGTGAATATCGATCAGTCAGACATAAATAATTTCGGGACAAATTATCGCATTATTAGTTAATTACTGGAACCAATTAATACCGGTAGTTATCTAATTTCATTGTAAAATGGAATGTGCTCAATCACGTGCGGTTGAGCTATAGTTGTCTGACTTCAGTCATTAGTGCATACCGGCGCGCGGGGCCGAAAATAACCCAAAATAAAACATATAAACAAGACATACATACACTAAATTGCACATACTTCTGTCTTGGACTGTCTGCGGTAAAATATTTAGACGTTGTGTACTAAGCGACGAAGTGTAAGAATAAGTCGCAGGAATACAAAATTAACTTTTTTTTAAACTTTGTTCTTTGATGAGATAAAGGACCTCGGTTCGATAACCAGGAAACAAAAATATTCCTTTATTATGCTACTGAATATCTTAAATGTTTTCTATTCTTCGCGATTTTTTCCCAACCAGTTTCTCTGGAATATCCTAGAGAGGATGTGTTGAGAGTCATGATTAAGTCTTTTAATTTTCATTGTAGAGGTTCTGCAACTTAGTTTTTTGCAACAGACCTTATAAAATCAGGTAAACAGACCAAGCCTAGTTAATGTAGGGCTAATAAATTATCAGAAACCAGTAAACGAGAGAACACGAGCTCAATATTTCCTCGCCCACACAACGAAGACCGGCTGCATAATCTGAATCAGCTCAATGTGAATGTTAATTAATTTTGAAACCAAAAGTTTTATTAGAGACTTTATAGGGTTATAATGTTAGTATGTGTTTTATTTATTTTAATTGGTTGCACATACTTTACTACTTTCATATAATAGTCTATTGTGAATCGCGTAGTAAATATTTAGATAAGATATAGGTACGTTTAATAACTAATTTTTTCAATTATTTATTTTTAGTAGTTTTAAAATTTTGTCGCGTGGCTAGCCCAATGTGTCGTCGATTCAATATGATCGACAGAGTAAAGCAACGACGGGCGCGGTCGGTTTGTGAATGGCTGACCGCTAGTTGCAAAATTTCAAGAGCGCTACCGTGCTTCGGAGGTCACGTTAAGCACATCGGTCCCGGTTGTTTTTAAAACAATCGTTAAGCCTTGTTGAAACTTTCATGTGGCTTGAAAACATTCGACACTAGGTTGGCCACTATCCACACCACCAATCCGCATTGGAGCAGAGTGGTGAATATTATGTTCAATAGTCTAGACCTCCCGCAAATTTGTCTGTGAGGGAGACCAGTGCCCAGCAATGGGACATCTATGGGTTGCAGATATTTTAAAAATACATTTCATGTAAATTTTTAAACTAATAAAAAGGACTTATTAATTTTCATAACTATCTTCTGAATCTAAGTTCAATTGGAATAACTTTTAATGACGTAATAATGGTCGCTTATTTTTAAAAGCTTTTATTTAATTCACTCGTATGTATCTATGTAAGTATGTATGTATGTCCTGGAATCTCTGCAATCAATATTTCACCCACTTCCACCGAAGCTATCGATCGAGCTGAAATTTGGCACACATATTTGGTTCCGATGACAATGCATGAAAATAAAAAAAAAAGATTTGTCTTTTTTAAAATAAATAATTTTTAACGGTATAATTTTTATTATTATCTGATTTATGTACTTGATTTTTGCTGGATATAAGAGGTATCTATATATATATTTTAAGTATGTACACGGCAACGGTACCCACTTCAATCATACTATACGAAATTTTTTATGGTCATGAACTAAAATCACTTTTTTGGGGTTTGTAATCCAATCACATTTTATATTCGCTTAACGGTCCTGATAAGCTGGTAATTCAAATGGCCGACCGTTACTCGTGATGAGATTATTAAAAAAATCCGCAAAAACGTCTTCATGTGCTTCTACAGCTTAACATATACATAGTATGAAATGTTGACAGCGGATTACAAAATGTCTTGCCGGCGAATTACCTACTTACTTATTGGGGACAAAAAGTATAATTTTTGTGTCTAGAATTAGAAATAAGTAAAGAGTTGTTGTTATTTCCGAATAAATTTTAACCGTCATATTTCTACCCTCATTCTTTCTAAGCTTACCTTATAAAAATATTTATATTTTTAATGAATCGTAGAAATATTTAGACTTACAGTATACTGTGCTTATGACATCAACCAGACATTAATCATCAGTAGTCCTGTCTTGTATTTTTTTAATGTGACTAGTAGTCTCCGGTAACATTGAGAATCCTGGATTAAAAATGGCGGTTGTTGTAGCTTTTAGTCAGAACTTCAAAGTTGACTTATATCTACTTCAAAACAGTCGTTTGAATTTGAAGCTCGAAGTGTAAGTTATATTACGTATGCGTGCGGCTACTGTACCTACTATTGCTTTCTCCACGGCTCGTTCAGGGGTCAAGTTTAAATGACTTCCGACACCTTCCGTCAGAGTCCGCATGTGGGTCACATCAGCGCCTCAAAATACATCCATTTGTTACATTGACAGCTCCATGAAATTTCCAATTTAGACGTATGGAACGCTCATATCGATATGAATGAACTTGGCGTTTATAAAAGGACTCGTTTAATTTTGTCATGTATACAATGGCTATAGGTATGTACGCGTATCAGTATGTTTGACCTGACACATCTTTACAATACACACTTTCGTTGACCTAGATGTTATCAAAAGCCAACTCAGTGTTAAAAATAAGGATAATGAGTTTATTTATACACCTAATTGACAGTCAAATTTCTTCTGTTGTTATTTTCACGCGAGTAACTTATTGAAGACATTTGATGTTAAAAAAGTTACTCGCCTACTTGACTTTAATGCATAATAGTGTGTAATAAGTGTTACTATAGCAATAAGAAAGAAGGAATGACCACACCACAGTTGTGCAGTGTGGTCGTTTATTGTCTGCATCTTCATCTGCCTGAGAGGAGAGGAAGCAAATGCTCAGTTAGGTATTGGAATAATAATTGAGGGATATTAATCAATTTGAAATACTTTAGATACTTTAGATAAACGGTAATAGGGAATGAACAGAAAAATAATTGGAAGGTATAAATTCTAGACATTTGAATAAGTAATCAAGAAAAGATAAGACAAAGAAAAAAAACGAGCATGAGATGATATGGAAAACCACCTGGTAATACATTGTAGAACTGTCCTAATTCTATAGGTATAAAGCAGTCAAGAGACGATAAATGTAGGTATGTAGATTAAACTTAAATCAGTTCGAAAGTTAGCAGGGACATCAAAATATATCGATCCTACTTTGTAGTTTCATAATAATTTTTAATTTAGAAACTGTAGGCAGATTGGTCTCAATCTTCAAATAGTCAAGTTATAACGATTGAATTAGACCCATTAACGACGTCTGCCCGCGTTCGGGTTGCCCACTTGACTTCAAAAAAAGCAAAGTTTCATACTAACTTTGCACCCCCGTTTTACCCCCTTAGGGGATGAATTTTCAAAAATCCTTTCTTAGCGTTCCCCTACGATATAAAAGGAACGATTGTGCGTTGATATGTCAGTCAGTCAGTCAGTCAGTCAGTCAGCTTCTCCTTTTATATATATAGATTGTCTTCTCAAGCCAGCGCATAATTGAGCTGTTTGAAGCGCTTGAACTGTTGAGTTCAAATAGGAACAAAAAAAATGGCATATCCCAAGCTCCCCCAAGTAATATATACCTATAGTTCTTTAAATTTACTTAAGTACTCCTAACCTAACATCCTACTTACTCAACTTGAAATGAATTATGTCGTTATATGCATGTCATGTGACCAAGTATCATTTAATTTCCTTGACCTGCAACTTAAGGTCACAAAGTTATATAATCATATTTATGATAATGTGACCACCAACTTGCATTTGCTGTAACCTGTAGCAACGGCTAAGGATGATGTCACTTCAGAATTCTCCTAGTACAGCGAAAGCATTCAAGTTTTCTCGCCCTGACGCTGTCGCTGAATATCTTAAATATTTACTTAATGAAACATTCCGCTCAAGTGAAATTTAAATAAATATCAAGTCCATCAGATACCTACTCAGCTGAGGCGTGTAGAGCAATGTGGCATTAAATATCCATACTTTTTTTTAAAGCGAAACGTTTTCGTGTTTATTTTCTCAACAGAAAGTAATGAATAATTAATCTTATATCTCATATTCTTTAATCTTAATGCACAACTGAACTTCTTATTTTAATAAGGTCATTTAATATATTATTACTAAACAAAACATTTTGCAGTGGTCTGCTAATATGTGGTTCTTTACAGCTTTGAAATTTTCAACTGTCTAACTATCACGGTTCATGAGACTGGAGACAGACGGACAGACGGACATCGTAGCCTTAGGCTCCAGTTCTACCCTTTGGGTACGGAAACCGAATAAAAGAATCTTAATAGTTTTATAAATTTGCTCATTGTTACGAAAGAGCTAGAAATTTCAACAAATAAAAACAAGTTCAAAATTCTATGCTACTTCAATTTCTTCATATTTGCCCTAATCAACGCTTCATATTACTTTAATCAATCACCTGACTAATTTCGCAAAAATATTATCTTCGCTCGCAAGTCGCAACGAACAGTTTTCGCTTGCCCAATAATTTATTGTCAATAAACAGTTGTTGCGGACCGTTCTCGTAATTCGACTACTGATTGAATTTACACACGGCGCGATTTGACACACGAGCTCATTGAACGGCGAGGTTGTATAACATTTGGATTTAGACGAAACCTGCCAGGCTGGTTGGACTCTTGCCAGAGTCAAGTTCTGCAGGGCGAGTAATGGTCAGAGTTTCTATTTATTAGGTAGTCTAGTTACATACATAGTTGTGAGGTTAAAAATATCAATAATTTATTGACAGCAGACCTTACGTATTGTCCCTGTAACTCGGGACCGAATAGAGGCACCTTAGAGATCGAGACGGTGACAACTAATGCGACCAATTTTCTAATCTTATAAAATCCCTTGGATTCCCTTTGTTTTATTGGTTAACAGTCATGAGTTGAGAGGTCTTGTGTCTTGCTTGTTTTTGTGTGCATAAAACGAGCAGAAATTGAATGTCATGTCATTAATGTTTTTATACTAGCGTCTCATAAAAAATGCATCATTCAACTGCTAAGTGGCATATTAAAATTACTGTTACTGCAGTCAATGGTTAGCACTAACCATTAGGCGCTATCAGCTTTGATCTAGCACTATTAGATGTCGATTTGTGCGAATATATCTCGGAACATTGAAATGATAGCTCGAGAGCCTTCTAACCACTGTTTGCGAGCTGGTTTTTATTAGAAATCAAGTTTGACGCAAATTTTCATGAAATTCAGAATACAGTTTTGATTAGAATACGATAAAGAATAATTATGTAGGTAACTTCAAATTTGCGTGATAAATTACGCTTCTGGTTGTACTATTAAGTAGTTCACATGTTCAGTTTAAGTAGTCTACTGCAGATGGGTAACCGGAAATCATTCCTTCCAACCGGACCACAATTACTAAAAAATCAATTACTACACGGTACAAATGGTACCGTGGCGGGCAGTGGCACTGCCCCGGGCGACATCTATATGGTTTTATATGTAAAATATTTGGTGATGTTATAATCATAATATTATTATTGTAAATAATTTACATGCAACTCCTGTTCTAGGACCGTCAAATAGGTACATGACGGGCCCTAACGAACGCAGATGCAAGCCGGACGCGCGGTGCACGCTGCCTGACCAATTATCCATCTTGTTCAATGAAATATTAAAACGCGACTTCCGTCCGTGATTTGTTGCGAGGCTTCTGAGCCCGTCCGCCCCGTCAGTGCTGTCGCATTCGTTAACTACTTATTAGTTGCGTTCGAGTTATTAACATTTACTTGGCATGACATATTGCTCCGATGAGAGGAGACTGTACTCAAAAATAGACCAAAGGCTGTAATTTAATTCCTTGTCTTTTAGGCTACAGGACCCAAACATAAATACTCGTAGGTACATTACAGACTATGCGCGATGAGGCGTGGGTCCTGTGATACCCGGCGGTCGCTGACGTCCATGAAGCTTGCAAAATCCGACCCTCTTCTACCACAGTTCTTCGTCCAGGGTTGAGAGATGTTTTTTTTTTTTTCGAATGGACAGTTGCTGTTGGCCCTATTGGTCTTTCATGAAATTATTGGACTGTCTTAACGATCGGGTGATCCGGGAGAATCATATTAATAATTTGTCATAATTAATGAAGTATCACAGCATTCAAAGACAATATCTTTAAGGCATGATTTAAATTGAAAGCTCCTTAAGCTAGAACAGGATAGTCAATCAACAAAGGTCATCAGATACGGCTGATTGATAAATCGATAGAGCTCTCTACTGAAAAGAAAAATTGCTATCTACATTTGCAAGTCCACAACACTTTAATCATTAATATATAACCAGTAATTATTTATTCGAGATGCGATGAAAGTGATACCCTACATAGCAAGTTTACATCTCCGAAGCTAGTTCGAAGTATAATGCCGAAAAAGATTTTCTAAGAAGAGTAGCTTATCGGCGGGATCGCGAGAAACAGTAGCAGCGTAACGGTTGCGAGGAGGTTGTAATGTAACGTTAGCTTTGTTTATATTTCGTGAACTGTTATTTTTAGGGTGCGATACATAAGCAGAGGCGCGGGCGGTCGGTGATTTGTTAAACGTCACATCGATTGTCTTCCTACGTATACTCGTAACAACAGTGGAGCGAATTTGCACTGTGTTATAAATGTGACATTTTGTTTGTTTATACGCCTTCGGAGTAAAACAATTGATTAACATAGAATCTAATGAGTCAATGAGTCATGAAAATAACGAACATTTTTGACTATACTTTATTTGCGAGGGCAAGAGAGAGACAGAGAAAATAACTCAATTTAACGGCATAACGACTTTAAGGTTCAACTACCATCCGGGAATTAGACCTGGAACCCAGTTCGTCAGGGTCACTTAAATACGCGCTACCAATTTCATTTAAATAGTCTTAAGATACTTTGATATCTTTATTTGTACAAATCGCAAGAAACTTACAAAATGAAATGCTACGCAAAACTTATGATACGTCTGTACCTACACGATTATTTCTGGGCGTCTGAGTCAAGTGAATCTGTATGTTCACTACAAATCTAACTCGCAGTAATTACTCGTAACTAACAATCTGAAGAGCTTTATTGTTTTGAACAGTTCTTGGAATTTTTGTATTTCTCATCGACGCTGTTTGAACTTATAAAATGTGTTGGTTTTATTGCCTCCTGTGAGGTTTAAACTCACTACCCCTGGTTTACGAGACCGGTGCTCTACCACTGAGCTAAGAGCTTTTCCACTTATGGATAAGCGTTTTCGTTTACTGAAAATTACGCGTGAATCGCTCATGACGTTTTGTATCCACGATATCACGAGCCACATTTCCGCGCTACCGCTGCCGCCCATGACAACTGAGACAATCCATAAAGAAGAGGAGTCTTTCAAAGCTAAGTCGGTCGCAGATTCGTTGCCTTTAAGACTGGACCCATGAATATAAAAAATGATCCCTGCATATTGTAACTATATACATAGATTTATTTACTTTTATCTAATCTTTTGAAACAAACGACATAACAGCTTTAATAAGTTCATACGATATCGATATCAACTTTTTTTTATATCATTTTGACACATAAATCGAAGGTACGCAAAATATATTTGGTAGCAATGTTCAGAGCCTTAGACGTCTGAGTTCCAACTGTTCCAAACCTGGTGTGCCAAGCCTTCGTTTTGTTCGTGTTGATGAATGAGTGCGAATACCGGTAGCTGTGTTGTGCAAACCTCTGTCTAGATGATAGAAAGTTATTGTAGAGGAAAGATCTAAATGAGTGAATGTGACCTACTTTTTTTTTATGTCAGGTCACGGTCACTCAGTTACGAGCACACGACCGAGAAAAATCGTTTTTGGTAATTATTGTTAGAAACCAATATGCAGCGATATGGTGATTTACTAGTACCTATTCATGAGTAGTAGGTAAAAGTCTACGGGAAATCGTAGAATATGGGAGGAATATAATTAATCTGAAATTGAAACTGAACTGAAACTATTTACGGTTTATTTTAAGGACTTGATCTTCGCGCTAAACTAATGTAAAAAAAGGGTATAAAACTCTTTTTTGTTCCCGTTCGAGAGAATAAAACTTTTTTTCATATCCGTTTAAGAGTAATAAAAAGCACATTTTATATACGCAATAGGTCGTATAGCTATTGTTGAAATACCACCACAGGTTAATTGGTTTAAACAGGTTGCGGTGAAGCAATTTGTGTGTTGATCCATAAGAAGTTAAAGTTTCAGTTTTAAACCTTTTAATTCGGTTTCCGCTAAACGTGGTTCTCAAATAGTTTTCAAATAGCCATGAAATCCTGTGTAACTGCTACCACTGCTGCTACCTTGTATTTCATAATTATATCTTGTGGCTAAGAATCAAATATTAGGACAGGACCTCACTGAAACTGAGCGTAGTTTTTGGAGCGTTTATCGCTCCACTCGGGTTCTGTGTCCTCAACATTAGGCACGGCAAGCGAGTCGACGTTCCGGGAACCGCCCGCCGCCGCCCGCCGCCCGCGCAGTCACCTGCTGAGACAGGCTCGTGTTAAATAAGCCATAGGATTAATTACTTCCTACTAGGCAGACCCTACAAATCACACCACACATTAAAGTTTCCGTTTAATCTAAATTGTCATACCCTATAGCTTTTTTAGGGTTCCGTAGTTCAAAGGAGCCCTTTCATTTCGCCATGTGTCGCCCTGTCGCCGTTCGCCGTTTGTCCGCGGCTTATTTTGCGGCGTTAAATTTGTCTTGGGAAGTATAGTAAATAAGTCATGCGACAAAAATATTTTTAGGACTTTTTTCTCTTTTATCCCAATGTATGGGTTGTTGTCGGTTGTCGGATCGACGGTTTTCTAACACCCGCAGTTATTTGAAAACCATTTTGCGATATAAAGATCTGTTTGTGAAATATTATGTAAGCTACTATATTTATATACCTAATATTTATAACGAAAAACATATAAAAGTTAAATGGAAAAATATCTCATAGGTAGACTAAACAATTTAACCAGTAGGTAATAAACGGAAGAAAACCTATAATGCGTGTGGCCCGACATGCACTTGACCAGGTTCTTCCAATAGAACCTCCGCTCAGTGGTTATTATGAAGTTGTCAGTTTGTATTGCAATAACCCGCATTGGGTTATTTATCGTAGGTCTAGACTGGCCTAGTCTAGAAATAAATGTCTTAGTTTCGCCACGGGCTACGCGGAGAATGACTCACTACAGTTGTTAATATCAAAAAGTAGCCAATTCGATCCTTCTCATTAGAACAGCTTTGTAAAACATGATCCTGTAGTTGTTACCGTCTACTCCGGAAATGCATGTCTTGCTTGAATTAAGTAGGCTATTTTGTATCGTATCATCATTTTACAAAAACGCGCCATAAGGAGTATCTACGGCCTACAAAAGCGTGAGTCCCTGCGAGAACTGTTTAAGTC
>DWTT01001282.1:0-12113 GCA_018250895.1 Carterocephalus mandan | reverse complement strand
ATATGTCATGTATTATAAACAACTCATTGTTAATTCCCTTTGACCACGCGGGCGGAGCCGCGGGCAAAAGCTAGTATGTATTATAAAGTCATCAAGTGTATTTATTGTTGTTTTTAATCTTATTTCTAGAACGCATTCAATTTTTGTTATATACATAGAGCAAATTACATATCGATATATGTATATTTATATATCATATCGATACATATTGGATTAATAATTTAAAAATCATATGACAACAAAAGTAACACTTCACATTAAGTGAAACATCTAGTTATTGTTGTACTTAATCCAAATTAAGTACAACAATAACTAGAAAATAGTGTATTATCACAATAATGTCTTTATTCAGAAAGTTCATTCCAAGTTTCTACTTTACATAATAATATGTAGTTAAATTATTGCAATACACAAATGAATACAGCTAATTCTATAAAAATATGTAACATAATATACTTATACCTAAAAAAGTCAATAGATTTTGACGCGACACTGGACTATAATTTTAGTTTATTTCACTACAGGTCAGGACTTTTATCCCCTTTTTCAATCCTTGAAAAGATGGAAATTAGCTGCAACCCATAGACGTCCCACTGATGAGCACGGGTCTCCTCCACAGACAAATCTGCGGAGGCTCTAGACTCTAGAGCGTACTCCACTACGCTACTTCAATGCAGATTGGTGGAGGGGTTAGTGGCCAACCCAGTATCGAATTTTCTCAAGACACCTGAAGGACTTTGAAAGGCTTAACGATTGTTTTAACCATTGAAAACAACCGGGACCGACGGCTTAATGTTCCCTCTGAAGCACGGTAGCGCCCATGAAATTTTGCCTCTAGCGGTCTCACATCCACAAACCAACCGCCCGTCGTGCCCGTTGTTTGTGTGACAGGGCATGTAGGTATACCAAGGTTCTTTTACACATATGATATTTCTCTATAATATGTACTACATGTATTTAATTTGACCACTTAGGCGCCCTACCTACTAATGAAATGATATAATAATATGAGTCACCTGTGAAATCCCCTATTGTTAGAACATTTTAACCTTTAAACGACTTACGTCGATCGATTCCAAGTTCCACCCTTAAATGCGACTTAACCTTGATAAGGTCAACTTGAAACATTCGTCGGCAACAAGAAATATCACGTATTAAATTAGTATGTATCCAATGAAAGTTTTCATTCTTATTGACCCAGATTGCGTCAAGGCGTGACGCATTCGAATAATAGCCGTAACCGAGAGATCGGCAGAATCTGCGTCCCGTGGGCCGTGATGTTTACAAACAATCATGGGTGGCTAATGTGGCTATGCCAAAATGAAATAGCAAAGGAATTCTAAATGGTAGAACCCTGAGAAACCTTTACAGTAGGTACCACCTACTTCTGGCATGTGTAAATTGTGTTTCGGGGTGTTTCTGTAGGAGGACATTTACTAACTCCAGAATTCTGCCTTTTTTATTTCTATACAATAAGTTTAATGATAGCAATAAATTATTAGATATTTACTACTTTCAATAGTCCTTAAGCTGCAGAGCTTGATAACCGTAATGAGTAATTTCTTCCTCTTTATTCGTTTAAGTAGTTTTAACTAGCACCATTAAGGGTCAAAGACCAAAGGTCACGAGTCACGACACGAGTCTCCTAGCGTTACGTCCATTAATTTGACCTAATTATTAAATTACATTTCTTCGTGTTCAGTAAGCACTTAGGTAGCTATGACTTTAATGACAGGGTAGGATACAATTTTTATATAGCTAATCTACGTCTGAGAATCACAATATTGTAAAATTTATAAAATAAATTATACTGTAAAAAAAATTTCTTTTTATAAGCTTTTATATTTTTTTATTTTATTTTCATACATTGTCATAGAAACCTAATATGTGTGCCAAATTTCAGCTCGATAGCTTCAGTAGAAGTGGGTGAAATATTGATTGCAAGATTCCAGGACATACATACGAGTGAAGTTAAATAAAAGATTTTAATAATAAGCCGCAATAAATAGAGAGAAAATTTAGAGTCTCATCAATCATGTAAATATAAACTGATCCTCCATCGAGTCCTAGAGCCTTCTTATGAATAAGTGTTAATTACTTCAGGCGCTACCACTCTACATCGGGGGAGAGGACCGCCCGCGCATGTCGCGGCCACTGAATTTTATAATATAAATAATTTGTGTTATTTATAGCTTATTTTATTCTATAAATTAGTTGTAAAATTGCAAAGCGGGAAATTTATAAAAGATTTTATGGTAATAAGTCTTTAAATTATTGTTTTAAATGAAATTAAACGAATTTCCTAAAACTGCGGCAAACGCGCGCGCAACCCGTCCGTCGAAGGCTCTGATGTGATCTGGGCCACAGAATACTACTTACATAATTTAAAATTATGTCTGGGCCGTGTGATCCTCAACGCTAACTGGCTGTTCTAAATTAGTGCGTCGTCCTGTGACATGAGCTTATAAGGCATTTAGTTAGATTTTACGTCAGTTTCATCGCCGCGAACACGTACCTATGTTATGTCGCTGTACTAATTAACTTATTTAATATACTTAAATTAATTATTGAAATAATTAATTAATACAAATGAATGTTCACTAAACTACTTTTCTATTACTTACAAGATATAATATAGTTGACGCTCAAAATTTTGAGTTAAATTAGACGAATTACTAGTTACTTTTTTAAGAATTCTAGGCAATTTTTGTTTAATATATAGGTTTATTCCCTACATAAGACCATGTAAGGCCACTATATTTTTATCTGGTTTATAATGCATGTATTTATGCGACAATAGTGCTCAGAAAACTGGATGTTTCAGGGGAAAAGTGAACTGGTATCACCTTGCTTGAGCTTAAATTAAGTGTCACAGCGTCTAGTATCTATTTAAAAATACGTATACTACTAAAAAATTTAATTTAATGATAATTAACTAATAACGACTTGCGCGCACGACTGCGGTCAGGCAGCTCCCGCACATAATTCTTTAGTATCTTCATTTATACTAAAGCTCAACAGCGGGATGGCGATGATACGAAAAGGGTTAACACCCATATAGCAATTTCCAGAAAACGAAGTACCTTACGCAAGCCGACAACATTGCTGTGGAAGAGGAGGTAGAGTCAATGGTAGCCTAGCCTCTGACACTTACAACACTTACATAGATGTATATCTTTTCTGACTGACCTTCAATGACATAAGACAAAGAACTGTGACCCATTTTTGTGATCAAACGACGTTTAGCTAGTAAAACAAGAGAACAAGAACGTCCTCCCAAAATAAAACGGCGTTATACGAGTACCTACACCAGCAGCGAACAAATATAAACGGTCTTTGTATAGGTACTCTAATAAAAAGACATGACATAACGCTCGCACATCGCTGTTTTCATTTAATATCCGTATGTGTAAATTATAAACGAAATTACATAACTACAATTTGCTATTTATTATTGAAAATACATACCTCTTATACGTCAATTCCTGTCTCTCGTTGTTCACGGGAAGTAGAGTACGATGAGAAGCAATGAAAAGAAAGCTGCTATCAAATTCCTGATACTTGGAGACCTGGCGAGCCATGCGATGCCTAAAGCCTTGGATAAAGGATAATAAAAGTAATATTTGACTGAACGCAACTTACTCGTAGCAGATTAAGAATTTGTAATAAAGTGTTAATTGATGTATTTTTAGTAATAAACCAATTTATTGTATAACTTGTACTTGTAGTTTGACTTCCCATTTTAATTAGATACTTAAGACTCACATTCTGACCCCGTGCCTAACAGTGCGACCAAGAAAGGGTTGTGATGATGATGAAGATGATGATTGTGGTACGTATGATATACTATTTAGAAAAATTGATTTCACACGGGCAGACCGCGGGAAAGTTACACATATCTTATCAAACTCTGCCTACCACCATGTTAATATAAGCAGCGCTACTAATTTCTATTTATAAGCAACGCACCAATCCGTCCGTATTGACGATTGCAAAATTCAAATAGAGCATCAAATGGTCACCGTGGATTTGTTTTAAATTAATTTTATTATAAAAGAGTACCGAGTTTTTTTTCTCCGGCTTTTTTCCCTCTCAGCGTCCGCGTCGGGACACAAGGTTAAGTTAATTTGTCATACCAGTTTATACAGACTGCCGATAACATATATCTATATATATATTCTATACAATACCTAGGCTATGTATAGAATACCTAAAACGTGTAGTGAAATATTATTTCTTTTTATACTTTGCCTAGGTATTCTATTTATATTAAAATTTAAATGTTTTTTTTCATTGTTTTTCTATCAAATTTTTCCTTCTTGTATTTTTCTTGTATTTGCTATTTTGTGAAGTCTGCCGATCCGCACTCGGCCAGCGGACTAAGGCTAATCCCTCCCATTCTGAGAGGAGCCTAACAGTGGGACAAATAAAGGGTTGTGATGAATGAATGACTATATGCTAAATATCTGTTTATTTATCTCTGTATGTGTGTTCAAATGTAAGTATTGTGCCTGTTTCTTTTAAGACATTATTTCTTATCTTTATCCTTTTGGTTTAATATAAAGGAAAATATGTCTGTCTGTCTGTCTGTCTCTACAATTTCGACTGCGCAAACGGTAATGTGTGTAAAAGACTTGTCTTTTAGGATGGAAAGGAAGGACGAACTAACAACTTCAAGACACAGATGTGATACGGAGCCCTGCTTCTAACCTGAACATAACATTAACTCGTATCATACGAGTCGGACTCTGTCACAGACAGATGTCGACGGAACGCTTAACGGACGGAACGGAAGGCTTAGCGGGGTCCCGGTTTTTGCTAACCTAAAATAATAACTTATCAGAACCTAAAAAAACTCTGTCGGCATACTCGTAGAACACAACAGGTAACAGGAACTCATATCACATTAGGTGTGTTTTGGACATTGATATATTTATTTAACTCAGTGGTTTTGGATATCTGTGCGTATTATTTATCAAATTGTATATGAGAATTTAGTGTCATTCATTTCTACATAATTTTCAGTTGTCAACAAGATTTTTTACGTGTAACATTGAAGGGAGTTATTTTACGTTGCCGGTGGACCAGCAGGTACTCTACACAATCCTAAGGAATCGTTTGTATTACCTACCTAGGCCCTAGGTAAAGTATGTAATGAATGATATACCGATACCTTTTATAAATGTCATTCATCTGTGCTTATACGGTTAAGTACTAAGTTTAGCACGAATACTGGCAATAGAGACCTGATATAAGTGAAATGATGGGAAAACGACAGGTTGTTCATCAAATGACGGTGAAACTAGATAACTACTGACGGGCCCGTTGAAGCAATCGGTAGTGACTCTGCCAGTTACGCCAGTTCGAATCCCACTCAGGCCAAATGTTCATGTGACGAACATTTGTCTTTGTCTTATGTCTGGATGTTAATATTATCTATTTAAGTATGTATTTTAAAATATCTATACATGTATATCAGTCTCTGACACCTATAGTACAGACTCGCTGCTTTTGGTCAGATGGTCGCGTGTGAGAATGTCCATGATATTTATTTATTAAATTGGACATGCGTGAGTGCGTACTTGCGTAAGTAGTGCGTATTGCTGCGTATAGCCAATGCGCGATAGCCGGGTAGCGGTCGCTCGGCTGACATAAACGCCAGAACTACTTTCATTTCAACACCACCTTCCAGCTTTCACCCAACGTTGTTGTTTAAGCCTTGACTAGTTCTAGATATTTGATCCTTCAAATATTTTTATTAAAATATACAGCTAGAACTGTACATATTACAATTTTACATTAAGGTAAAGAGATATCAATTCGTAAGATTAAGGTACCTAAATGTAAAGAACGGCTGCAATTTGAAATAATACTTAGATTCGTAAATACTTACTAAGTACTTATCAATATCTTTTCGCTATGTTGAATTGAAACAATCGTGTACAGGTGAACAGGCTTGGATGGCAGGGACCATGGTCATAATCATAACCGTGACAATAGATAGGAGTAAGTAATTGTTAATTTTTTGTACTTATCAAGTTAAGTATAAAAGACGTATCTACATAAGATTCTTATGAATACAATTTACGCGATAAGAATAAAATTATTGTTGGTTCTTCATACTCCACACTATCTAATATCACAGTATATATAAGCATCACAATTATTCACAATATGAGTACAACCTTATGAAAACATTTAATGGACGTGCAGTTAGGTAGTTGCTTGCGACATTATTGCGGCCTCGAAAACTGTCATGGGACAACGACGCAACACTGTCGCGGTTACAGAAAATGTTACTATGCAAATTCGACTTAAATGTAATAGGTAATAATGTTATAATAATATCTTAACTATCGTGGATAAAGTGCGTTTTTGCATGTGTTTCATTAAAAAATATTAAGTACATATAATAGAATTCTGAAAAAATGTATGATCTAAGTAAGGGGTTTGCTCACTCAGCCTACTTCACTACTTCACTGTATTGAAAATAATCGGTAAGTTAGAACTAAACAGGAACCGTAGTTTAATTTAAGTTAAAATAATTTTTGAAAATAAAAAAGATACCTACCTACCTACTTAGCTACCTACTACCTAACAAAACTTCCTTTTACTCGTTTACGCCTTATATAAGAATAAGTGAAGTACGTAGGTCAGTCGAGATATAATAATTTTATATTTTACTATAAAAATGATATTCTAGGGATGTGTGTAAAACATCTAAAGAATTCAGTAATTGTGTTTAAAAGTGTGTCGGACAGAATTGCCGTTTTAAAGATTGCTTTACCCAGTTATGAAATGCCGTTATCAGTAAATTAAGTAATTATTTATATGCTTCTACGAAAATAGTCTCAGACGACGCCAAAACATCGACAATCGACTCAATCGATCTCAAATTGGAAAGAAGAGAGAAAAAGAACAAAATATACTTGGGCCTTACTCAACTGGTAAAAGAAATCTCACACCCCGCAGTAACTATGTAACTGAATATGCATATCATGGACAAATAATCTCCCCAACTGATATAACTTCGGAAGATGTGGAAAGTAGAATGAATATAGCATGGAGAAAATATTGCCTATACAATGTAATAGGTACGAGTAGGTACGAGTATATTGAAACAAATGCAGGTGACTTTGTTGTATAGACACGATAACACCCTATTCGAGATAACAATACCTACATTTAAGGAAAATTTCAGTCTTCTTACTTACAATACAATACATAATCGTACGAGGTAGTTAATAGCTGTAGACTACTAAGTCCGCCCGTTGTACATATATCTCTTTGGAGGTGTCAATAAAGTTGTAAATAAATAAATAATGAAATAAATTTTACTACCTACTTTAAAAAATTTAATTGGCACCTAACGCGCCTAAATTGCAGGATTGAGTTGAGATGGGATACAGAGTCGCCACTGTACTAATACATCATCGTCTATTTCAGTTCAGTAGGTACTCCGCACAAAAACTATTGAGCCGTATCATTGACAGCGTGTTATCTTATCACACTGCACATGATATAGGGAAATTTTTATTTACCGTTGTGAATAATCATTCGTTATTTTTAGGCTGATGAACAATCATGGATATATGTTTCTTTAGAATACATTTCTGTCTTTATTTATCTGTCCAGGCGGTCTATACCCCCTCGAAAGTATAGAAACTCTGGGGTGGCTGCGCCTTATCTTATGATTATCGATTTATTTGCACTACCTCAAATCACACATATGAATGAACTATGAACAAGTAACGAAAAATAAAAACGATGCCTATGCTATGTCATAATGTTTGCTTAAGGTTGCTTTGTTTACTTAAAGCTTATTTTGCTTGCATTTTGCTAAAAGACAATAAAATTATTCAAAACAAATAACTTCTGACAGCACTAAAATTACAAAACTCGTCTATCCAATTTCTTTGGCACCAACCACCAACGTCTTACTATTTTATACTTTTATATTTATACTTCTTTTATACTATTTTTTTACTGTACCTACCCTCATTTATTAACAAGATCCCAGAGCAATGAGACCTTTAAACCAGCATGCTATATAAATAAAATACAGTTTCACCCCCTCTATCTCTATACTGTGCTAATTTTCGTCGACTTAAAGTAGTAAATTGTACTACTAACTAATATTGTATCGTTCTCGTCCCCTTGATTCATGATGAAAGAGATATACTTAGTACGCTGTACAGTACAGGTGTATGTGCGAATAAAATGTATGCATAGAATAAAGTCGTAAGTGCGTATAGTGTTGATATAAGCACTACACCTTTGTGGAACTGCTACTGCCATAGATCTAAAGGATATACCACTACCACTACTACTACTACCACTACCACTACCACTACCCCTACCACTACCATTACCACTACCACCACCACTACCACTACCAATAGAAAAATAGGGGTTGATCGTAGAGGGTTGAAAATTCAGGGTTGTATGTATTTTCTAATGTTGTATCATAAAAAAATAAAAACAATAAATTTCGTCAAGAAATTTAAAAAAAAATGTAAGGGGTGGACTACCCTTAACATTTAGGGGGATGAAAAACAGATAGTAGCCGATTCTCAGACCTAACCAATATGCATACAAAATTTCATGAGAATCGGTCAAGCCTTTTCGGAGGAGTACGGTAACTAACATTGTGACATGGAAATTTTATATATTAGATATTCGGTACGTAGTAAGTAAACAAACGAATTTATAAGGCTGACCTACTATTTATTAATCTGCACAAACATCAATTGCTAATTGACCTTAATTTGTTAAGTCACTTCAAAATTCTGATCAGGTAAAGTTGTATTCAATTTAAAAGTTTCCTCTTCTGTCGCTTGGTAAACGGTTGAAAATGTTACTCGCCGAAGAACTACGAGTACAAGCCTACCTTCCTATTCCGAATCCGAAATGGACCTTATTAAATCCTGAATGTCTATGTAACGAAACAAATGCAAGAATACTCGCACTGAGAAGAAACCATGAAACGGCAAATCGCAATGTTATGACATCAGCATTTAGACAAGATCAAAACGTAGGCGAGACGACCATGCTTATTATGAATATTATAACCAAAACTGAAGGTGTCAGTTTATTCTGCATAAAATGTCAAAAATAAATAGATGTACCACGGACTACATGACTCCTCTGTGGATCTAATAATAGATCTACTAATTAAATTCCTGCTTTTGTTAAACAATTTATCAAATGATCGACGTCCGCGATGGGTACGAACGATAAGTCCAGATAAGCTTGAATTGCTGATGAGTGAGTATGCTATGGAAGAGGCCAAGAAAGCAAGGAGAGAGCCACTCTTGCTGTGGTCCTTAATCTTAACCCTCCTTGGAGGGTTAAGAATGTCATGTCATGTACGAATGCTATGTCTGTTTCCAATAGCTATAAATATAAATTCGAAATTTTTATATACAAAATATAAATTTAAAATTTGGAAACACTTCATAAGTATGGTCTATAGATTTTGGTGTCAAAGGGAATTTCCTTAGTGGATAGAAACGGAGTGGAGTAAGTACGATGGAGTATGTACTCGTATTTCGATGTAAATAGGCAAAGACGAAGAATATGTAGTGCCATGTGTGGCTTAATATCAAAAAGTCTTCCAGAAAAGTTATTAAAGAATTCTAATTGTAAATTTAGTGCAGGGGTTACTGCGTCTTCTAAAATTGGAGCGCCCAAAAGTGACAGATTAACTTTAGTTTTGATAGTAGCCAATGGAGTAACCAATGAAATCATTATAGTAAATTTCATTATAATGTTCGCATGATGTTCTTGAATGGTTTTCACTGAAATGAAAATTTCGAATTATTATACGAGTATAGATTATTATAAGCCAATTTGGAATGAAAGTGGGCATTTAAAAAAAAACTGAAATTTGAACTCAGGCTGGAAGCACAGAGGAATGATAATGTGAGGTATCTATTATACTGTACAAGAAGACATTAGGACTCAGTACTTTCGACTAAGACCACTCGGGTTTGATATCTAAGAAGGGACTAGCAATCAGGTGAGGTAAGCAGGTCATTATGACGACTATTATGCATTATTATGACAACCTATGTGTTTTGCATGCCATATTAAGAGTTATGCCACTGTTTAAATTAATATTACAAGTAATAAAATGAATTAGGATCATAATAATAATATGGTGTTACTGGGTTGGCCACTAACCCCTCCACCAACCCGCATTGGAGCAGCGTGGTGGAGTATGCTCTAGACCTTCCGCAGCTGCGTCTGTGGGGGAGACCCGTGCCCAGCAGTGGGACGTCTATGGGTCGCAGCGATGGTGTTACTTGGAGACTAATAATTTTTGATACACGTTTATTTTAGGTAAAAATGATTAACTGACCAGCAACACAATTTATTTCAATAACATTTAGATTTTTACAAATCATGAGTTATTTCAACGTTTGCCAAAGGAAGTACGAATAGTCCTAGTAAATAAATATCGATAAAATCATTTTGTGCAAATTATAATACATGATCATGCACTCACTTATGAATCAATTTAAACCTAATAAATAACTACGTAAATTAGTGAAGAAACATTTACTTACGCTCATTTATGATTGAGGTGGCATAAATTTGACCTTCAAAACCACATTCTTGATACAATAGAATTAAATATCTGTAAGTAACTTAGCTGTGTACCTTAAAAAAGCTTTTTGGATGGCATAGAGGTTAGTATGTGTATGTAGAGACTCCGGGTGTAGGTGCGGTGGGGGTCATTTAGTAAAAGAATATTGATGAGGAAGCCAATACTTACGGAGGCGCATACATCAGTAGAACTCCTCCGTCCGTAGAGATCATACAGCTTGCCGTGTGCAGTTGTAAACTTAGCGCTAAGTTTACATCTGTTGCTGGATAGGTAAGTAGTTGAGTTCTTTGAGAAATATATGATCATTAAAATTAACGAGACACTACGTAATAACGCCTTCGGTATGAACTGAATAATTTAGGAAGCGAACCTTAATAGGCTGTCTTAAACAGATGTAGTACGGAGGAGTTCTACTACTGATGTATGCGCCTCCGCATGTATTGGCTTCCTCATCAATATTCTTTTACTGAATGACCCCCACCGCACCTACACCCGGAGTCTCTACATACACATACTGACCTCTATGCCATGCCATCCAAAAAGCTTTCTCAGCAACATGCAACTCATGTGACCTCGATATGTTTAATGCACAAACATATTAAGACACCAAACGAGAGGCTTACACAACCATATAATAGAAAACCATGTAGGTACCTATACGTAACAAAATACTTCTCAGTGCCGTGGAAATACAACGCATAAGCAAAATAATACAATAAATGCAGTATAAACAATCGGGTAGTATAACACTATCCTGCCAGTAATTCATTAGCTGCGCGAAAATTAACACCGATACTCTAAACTAGGTGGTCAGACTAAACTGTGTAGAACTAAAGCAATACTCACCAACTCTACAACTTTGAGAATGCCAGGCAGCGTTTTGAAATATTCTACGTTGATTTTAATCCAGTCTAGCGCTCCACCCTGCTGCTGCGGCGGCGCCTGCTGCTGCGTGGGTTTGTTGTGATCCACGGTTACGACTGTCTCAGGAGCCATCATCCTCTAAATGTATCCTTTTGTGGTGAAAATAAAGTTTTGAAAATATTCACGAACACTTATCACTTGAAACCTCAATAAACACTAAAGACGCGCTTGATACATTTTCGGTCGCTGGCAGCGAGCGTAGTTGAGTTCGTACGACGCGCAACTGGGCGGCGGCGAGAGAATGAGTGGCGACCGTCGCTCGTCGTGCTACGGCGTGCGACACGATGACGGCACCTCGCTTCTCGGCCGATGACGAAATGTTATAAGTATATGTATAAACATAAACACGTTAACTTAGATACCTACTTACCTACCTGTTCTTAATTGAAAACCCATCATTAGTTGAATTTAATGTTAGCAGGTAAAAAGTGATGCATATCTAACTTGATAAAACATACAATGAATGAACCTACATACCATATTAGACAATATTAGTTTATAATTTTGAATTACTCTGCTTAGCCCAAAGGTTGACTGGCAGAAAATGCTCTTAGCTTTAAGTCCGCCTTTTGTAACA
>DWTT01001281.1:0-12114 GCA_018250895.1 Carterocephalus mandan | reverse complement strand
TCGCCTACGGCTCGGGCTAGCAATATCGCCTCGGCTGTAATTATCAACTTACCGCACTTGTATCATAATGTACTATTCCCTTCCAATAAAATATTGTGTACCTACACGTGTATTATAAAGTTAAATGAAGGCTTAAAATACACATTAGTTTGATAATACATCTCTACCTTATTTTAGATACCGTAACGTTTCCTAGTAATAAATCCACAGAGTACCTACCGCCTCGCATAGCAGGACGCGGATCTATAATTAATTTAATGTCGCTGCCGCAGTTTAGGTGAAGTAAACCGGAGTTCGATGCACTTTTAGTCGCATAATAGGATTATTTCGGGAATCGGGATGTGATGGCATGTCCCGGTTAGACGTCGTTGTCACGAAGTTTATTACGTCGTTTTAGTGGTAATGCTAATCCTACTTCAGTAAACAGCAATACTTTGATCATTATGAAAATTTCGTATGAATTTCGTATTTTCCAGATATGGATTATATGGACGTTAGACACATATTTCTATTATCGTTGAGTATTAAAAAATAGTATTTAAACTTAACAATGTCTTTATTTTAATAGATGCTTATAACCAACAAGATGGAAAGAAAATCGGATACTCCAATGTATCCAATTATTAGCCAATGATTTTATACGGTCTTTAAGTTGCAAAGTAACCAATGTTGTTGTTACACCGTTGGAATAATGGCATACTTGATATACCTACTTAGGTATAATTAAAGCTTTAAGAAAAGTGAAAAGCATTTTTCCGTTTAGTACTGTGTCTATCTCTTATTTTTTTATCTGTGTCTAATTGTTTTCTTACTTTAAGCTTCAAGCTTTTTTACCGTTTTAGACTGTAGATAATAAATATTAATTACAAAAACGAGGTACGTTTATTATAACTAAAATCCAATATTACTTTGTCCGACCCGGGTCTCCCGAAGATTGAACCCAGGCTTCGCTTCGTAGTCACGGTTGCAGCAGACCAACGGTGGTGTTTGTTCATGCAAGCCATAATCAAATCATAACCCTCCAACCTCCAAAGGATACAAAATCGTTTCACGCGCACCGCCACGTGCTGCCCATGGTATATGCGCAAGGTAGATCTGCCTCACAACTTAGAACTATCAACTTTATTTCAGTTCATGAAGCAGCACACATGTGCTAGAAGACCCCGATGACGCATCCACATACAGGGTGATTACACATTACCGCCGATACAAAACACATCACATGTACACCGTCTCCGCCGGCGGGGATGAAAACACAACTTTTGAACGGCCAACACGAAGTATGCCAGAGTAATTGGTCGATCCCCTTCTTCGAACAAACACAGTGTCCGTACCCCAGGAGAAAACCCTTAGATCAATCGCACCCACACACTTGAAGGAGTTAATCCTCTAACTTTTGGTTTGAGCTCTTCTGAAGCATACCACCCTATTCGGTGACGCCGTAAAGCAAAAATCCGTTCGAAAAAAATAACGAGACAATTAGATATAGCTTTAACCCTTAGACGTCCACTGTTGAGCATGGGTAGACACAGATGCGGAAGGTCAAGAACATCAGAACATACTCTATCAAATTGCTCCAGAATGGATCGGTGAAGGGGTTAGTGGCCAGCCCAGTCTCGAATGTTCTCAAGCCATCCCAAGATCTTCCACAAGGCTTAACGATTGTTTTCACCATTGAAAACAACAGGGACCAACGGCATAACGTGCCCTCATAAACACGGTAGAGCCCATTAAAATTTTGCCACTAATAGCACCCATCCACGAACCGGCCGCGCCAGTCGTTGCTCAACTCTGTCGATCATACAAAATCACCTTAAGCCTTTAGGCTAATACTATTATTATAGACAGGTATACTATTCAAATATTCAGTGGGACATACCTGGCCAAGATCGATGGTGAGGTAGATCTCGTTGTACTTCATCCCCCGGGAGAGCGGCGGGCTCTGCCACCAGGTCTCCATGCCGTCCACCGCGTACTCTGGAGGATGCTTCTTCGCTTCATTCGTAGTATCGCATATGTCGCAAACCTGAACATGAAAATGTTTATTTCAAAATACTGTTAGTAAATAGTGGTCACCTGCAGCACAGAATAGTACAAGTACCTGCAGTAAGTAGCGTTCATTCTGTCTCGAGTAAGAAACTGCCTGATATAAAGGATATATGCATTGATATATATGTTACCACATATGTATGTAAATAAAACCGTTTAACATAGCTAACATAACACATCATCATGCCTGTATTTCCTGAGGTGGTCAGTGTATAATAACACTCAATGGTATAGGTACATAGAGGTTATACATATTATTATATACCTATTCCACTGATGTTTTGGTACCATACGACAACGATTTTGATTATACTAGATGTCAACTTGAATCTAGTAATCTTTAATTAACTATGTCGGATAAGCATAATACATGAGGTATAACTAAAATGAGGCTCAGTTAAATTATAATAACTATAACTATAACTATTAGAAAAATTGCAATCCATCTTGTTTAGAGCGACGCTTATATTCATTTTACAAAAAAAAAATTAATGTCAATGAATATCATCAACACTGGGCACGTCAATAATGCCTGCTCCATCAAAATAAAACACGTCATTGTACTCGTAAGAGTATAATGTTACATCATTATTGGAACCCCATAAAGCAAAAGGTCCATTTGAAACACCCAATAAATCCGTCCATTCAGATTTTTTTTCTCTTTTCAAGACATCCAAATACTTAGCATGTGCCGACAAAAACACATTCAAATTTGGATGCCATTGTACAGGATTTAAAAAAAAAAACAGAAACAAAGGAGCGCCTCGAACTTTTCCAAGTTGGGATGCGCAAACGCATTTGGCTACCACATGTCCGCAAAAACGGCACAGCACGAACCGAAGTTACTCGAAGTTTGACGAAAATTAAC
This sequence comes from Carterocephalus mandan, assembly GCA_018250895.1. Taxonomy (NCBI): domain Eukaryota; kingdom Metazoa; phylum Arthropoda; class Insecta; order Lepidoptera; family Hesperiidae; genus Carterocephalus; species Carterocephalus mandan. The sequence goes on along the minus strand of DWTT01001281.1, from coordinate 9,197 downwards.
GAAGGCTTATAAATTACACGCCCGGGAACGATTTGTCTTGTCAGACTTTTTGATCGTATTTCAAGTTATGATATAGGTACATGGGAATGCTACGAGTAAGGTGGGAGGCAGATCTTGCTGATCCCATTTCTCTGTAAGATGTGACATCGTTACAATTTAAAAGATATGTATACTTTTGAGTATCTTTGTAACTTTAAGAGGTTTATAGGTCTTTAGATGGGACTGTTGTAATTGTTCTGTAATCTGTATATTCATTATTACAACGAAAACATTTGTATACAAGATCATTGATCTAATCTGATAAAAGATCTGCAATTTGCCATTTTATACTCCCGTCCAGGATTGGGTCTACTGGAAGGGAACAATGGAATAAGTAGTAGGTACCCTAGTACAATCTAATGTTTGCTTGTAACATCCTCCTTTTTGGCACTTTATTTGAAGTAATAAGTATGGAAGTAACAAATTTAAGGCGAAATTAAAGTAACTTAAACGTAAATATTAAAATTATTTAATTAAATTCAGCACAGCTGATTTTGTGACGGCTTTGCGCCATGTTTGCGCCAGTGTTGCCCGCTAACAAACACTAAACAACACCAAAAAATAAAACAATAACAAGTACAAGTACAATTTCATGTAACCCACAAACCACCAAACATTAAGATAGATGGTATTCAGTGATTTATACGAAGGAAGTGTAACAACGGCTGTCGACCCACGTCCGTGAGTCATACTTACCCATATTTTTATAATTATTATAACATCCAACCTTATTTATCTAGAGAGTAGGTACCTATGAATAAATTCTTCAGAATTACACAAATAACTAGCTTCTACCGGCGACATTGCCAGCGGTAATATAGTTAATGCACTAGGTTATTGGTAGCTTGTAGTCTTCCTTTACTTTCTTAGTGGAAGCAATGAATTCATTAGTCAGTTACCATCTGTAGTTCCGTCAGTTTGCTCGAATATGCCCGAATGCTCACCTTATTATTCTACCACCTTCAAAAAGTGATTTTCAAAAATATTGGGTTAGGTCATCCTTCACATGTTCATTGACATCAATATTCGTTCAATGCACAGAACAGTTAAAAGAGGTTCTGTGGTTCAATGTTTAAAATGAAGTATCGTACAAAATTTCAGCCCATATTTCACCACATTAGCACACTTAGCAATTTAAGGAATTCAATTTCTAAAAATCTATTTGGAGAAATATCAAGCCCTGTCATAAGCGCTTTGGAGACCATAAAGTGGAGTTTTACATGTAAGAAAGAATGTGCTTAGTGTCCAGCCCTCTGCAACATGAAGCTGCTGTAGGTACCTAAACAAAACTCTGTTCTCGGTTTGAGGTAGTTGGAACCTTTATTGAATTGTCAATTTGTCAAAATACTGATACTTGTACCAAGTAAAACATCTTTGTTTGAGCCATAAACATTAAAGTGTACATAAGGCATGATTGTGGTGACATATTATTACAAGTACATAACATGTTGCTCGTTTTTATCTTAAGTTTTTAACCTGTTACAGTTTGGTAGTTCATTAGAAGTTTTCGTAATTGTGGCATCGAACCCGTTATCGGCGGGATGGTGAGCCAACAGGACACGAGATAAGGCCTATCGCGCTCCCGTTTATCTGCGCCCGAGTAGAGATGACAGCGAGAAATAATTTAATATATGTACGTATACAAATAATTGTATTTAAATTAATTTTCATGCAGTTTAAGGCAATATCTGTGCTGTCGCGAAGCTCAATAATTAAATTAATTTTCAAGTTCAAGCCACATAATACTTAATTTGTAATAAGCTTCGAGCGAGCTTCGACGGAAGCTTTAACGCCCTAGCATTATTTCCACTATGGCACTAATATGCAAATAGTACATAAATGTAATAGTTACGTATAAAATACTTGCTCGGTACTTGTTTGTGCAAAGATGTAGTAGCTTCGTAGTAATTTTAGTCCTTCATATATGGTTTGTAAATATTATATAATTTTTTGTATCCAAAAGAACTAACTGTAACTGACTAGGTAGAGTTAGCGGTAGTAGGAAGTTGTTCCCGTATGGATTGGGTCTAAACCAAGAACACATTTCAAAAACATCCAGGACTAGAAAACACAATTAACTATCAATATACCATATGCAGTTCGCATTGTTGACCGATCCGATGCTTGTTAATAAATAAATATAGCATAATTGACAAGTTGCTGTCGTGAGCGTGACAAATTATTCGTAGGTACTTCTTATTCAGGCCTTTATTATGTAGCTGAGAATTGAATTCTTTCGTTGTTGCTTATTTAGTAATTCTTGTTTAATTGCTTTGAAATAATAGAGAACATAAACATAGGTAAGTACTTATATTTTTAACTTTAAACAAACACAACATACAGGATTAATATTGGCTTGCCTCTCATAATGAAAAGCTCAAATGTTGTCCAATTTCGAATTGGATTTGTTACCTGCCGCAATCGAATGCAGTTACGATTAAATGTATGATAAGTAGTGTCAGTTAAATATTTACCTGGCCTTGAATCACATGTTCGTTGTGGTCGGCGTTGGCGCCGGCCAGCTTGCAGTAGAGCTCGGGTCCCTCATCGCCACAGGTAGCGGTAGCCGTGATTTTCTTTCCCAGCGCTAAGTTAAAGTATGGCGGTGTCAATATTTCTGCGCACGCGACGCTCAGATAGAGTAGGAGGAGCGCGACAAGCCGCGCCATGTTGCGCGCGCGGCGTCTCGTCGCTGAGTGACGTAGCTCACCACACCACCCGCTGAAAGCGCCTCGGGCGGGCTTCGCCTCTGCCTGCCTCTAGGAAGGGTAGCGCAGCGGAGGTCACTTTTTTAATCAAATTCACAGGATACGCCGACCTGGTTGTTCGTATGTTATTATCTGCGGCTCTCGAGTTTTGGGCCAGTTTGTTACAACTTCTAACCTCTTTCATTTTCGTATTCCTATTATGATTTGTAATATTGCAGCCTGTACTGTATTGCACGGACCATGGTTTTAGTTAATATTGTACGATACTTAGTTAAATTGTTTCTACTTAAATTAAATTAACGTTACTTTCTCTCTTTGTTCCACTGTTGGGCACGGGTCTCCTCTCAGAATGGGAGGGATTAGGCCTTAGTCCACCACACTGGCCAAGTACCTACGGATGTGAAGTCTCATATGCCTTCGAGAACATTATGAAGAACTCTCAGGCATGCAGGTTTCCTCAGATGTGTCCTTCACCGTTACAACAAGTGACATTTGATTTCTTAAATCGTGCCACCATGGATGGTGCGTTGCGCTTTTTAACGGGCTTTACTTTCTTACTAACTACTAGCAGGGTACTAGTAACTGGAATATACACGAATTCATGATCACGTTGCTATTATAAAGGATTTTTAAAAAAAAATAATAATGAAATTATAAATGTTATTATTTTTAAATATTTATTGCACAAATAGGGCTAGTAAAAATAAATTGTGTAACTTGGATTGTAATAAATTTGGAGCTTGATTGCAATATCTGCCACTGCAGACACAAACGTGATAGCGAGCATACAAAGATATTGCCCTGTTAAAAGGTGTTAGCGAAGCGAATGGGCTGAAGACACATCCATCGTCGGTGTCATGCAACATTCTTTCCAGGCTGGCCAGCCGCCGGGAGGCATAGCTTTTTCCAACCGTCGGTTTTTTGGTCCTGCAACCTCGCTCGTTGTATTCAACTCCTATGTCAAGAAATCTTTTGAAACAACCTCCAATGTAGTCTGGGGAGTAAAGTTTGTTCTTGGTTGTTCTTAAGGAGTGCCCCTGAATACATTTAACTTTAAAATGTCGTTTTAATTTCCGATGTCGAAGGTCATCGCTCTCAAAAGCATGGTAGCAGCCAGGCATTACGGGTATGCCGGTTTGGTTTAAGCCACACATATAGCAAGATGCTTGTATTCCGTGGCTACTTGGTTGTGGCGTAGAAGGGATATTCGCTGATGAGTTTTCTATTATGTTGGCAGGCATGGTCGTTGGAGCAAGTGTTTTCATTCTCCAAGGTAATAAAGCGTCATCTAATGGGATAAGAAATTAATTAGAATTAAAACTCTTAATATTTCGTAGTAATCGTATTACTTCATTTTATCAATAGGATAAAAATCAGCAGTTTTAGTTCTCCCGACTGAAAATAATCGGGACTTGACTACCAACATTTAAATAGAAATTTATAGTAAGCTATCGTTCCCCGCGGCTCCGACCGCATCAAATAGTTTTACGTGCAGGATTACCTCTACCGTCCAGGGTTGATTTAAAATTTAATATGTGTAGACTTTATCAACGGTAAGCTACACCAAATATTATCACTAATCAAAGTCTAGTTTCATCTGCATTCCGGACTATTAAAATCCGGCATAGCCGATTGAAAATAGATTGATCCATTAAAAATCGTTAATTATTATTTAAAAATCGAATGGTTCTTTTTGTCCATTTTCATGGGAACTGTGCAATTTTTCAAGATTAAAACGTCACGTCGATCCATAATTCTGGTAAGGCGGAGACGAAGGCCCAACAAACATACTTTCCAATTTATATATTTATACTAGTAAATATTTTCTGAATCTGTATCGAATACTCTTGATAATTTATTTTAAAGTTTATTTAATGTATCTAAAAACACTGTCTCGATAGTTAATATACATAATAAGTATCTGTAGATTAGATAAGAAACTGCAATTACTTTTCTTTTTCTTTTAATAGTAAATAATACTTTATTATACTTATATTAAATCTACTATGTCTAATCTACATAATAATATATTTAACGTATAGAGTACTAAATCTATGTATTTAACAATTACCTAGTTCCGCTTGAAGTTTGGAAATAAACTTAGGTGGAAAATATGAAGGCCATGTTCTTTTACGGAGGTTCTGAGAGGCAGTCGTCGACGCAGTTTGCTGAATGCGCGAAGAAGTTGATGAAGATGTCAAAAATAGTTTAATGGTTGGCCGTCCGTTTCCATCATATAACTCAAAATCAGAACCAATTCTTCGTTTAGGGAACTTATGCAGTTTTTTGGTACTCATAGATCTATTATAGTATACTGGAGAAAACATTACAGATGTTTTTCGTGATACTAATGAAGCCTCTATCCGACTTAGTGAAAGTGTAGTAGAGATAGGTTTGTGTTGATATTGCGGCAAATTTTCATATGTGGTTGTGGGATTTTTTTTTTCTGATTGTGATGCATCGTAATTACTGTAATCCATGTCTTCAACCATGTCTACAACAGTGAAGTTGTTCGTGGGCAGTGGTAGATATTCGAGTTGATTTTTTATCCGAGATATAAGAGATCCATTCACTTGTACTAAATATGCAAAGATCAGATAACTTTGGAAGTTGACTGTCCTAGAACCACTTTTCATAATAAAATATAAGTAAAATGTGAAAATAAGGCTCTCGTTCCGTTACTGACATTATGACTGAATTATTTTTGAATTCTGCTGTCTGTCTTCTACAAGAAGATTACCGTATAGATCAAAGAAATTGGAGTAGTATCTACCTAAAAAGTGAGCACAATTAGTAGGCAGCTCCCGTTTCTTTGGTAAACCTTTATATGTTATGTCCTGGCTCTACTGTCAATGTAAATTGGAGTAGAGAACTGCAATACGTACGCGAACTCCAATTTCTTTTTGTGTGAACTATTCCAATTTCTTTGTCAAATCTCTTCCTGTAGAAATAATGTGAAAATACTTAAACAGCAAGACTTAACAGCTCTCGAAGGGATCACGCTTTTGTATGACGTAAATACTCCTTATGGATTGTATTTGTAAAATAAATAATAATAATAAAAAAAGTGTGTGCGTGTAACCTTTACGCGCGATTGAAGTAAAACTTATTATAAGTTATTGTTACCTATTGTTATTTTTATTATTTATTATGTACAACCACCTAGATGTTCAAAATAAAACAGCAAGCGCATCGAAAATAGGTTCTACCATCAAAAAGTGTCAGAACTTTTAAGGCTCATTTAGACGGTACCATTTTCTTGCCTGTTGAATACAACAATTGCCAAGAAATAAATGACTTAATTTTTTCTGTCTAGCCCCCTTTCGCAACACGCGATAAGTAAGGAACTTCGTTCCAAAACTAAAAAATACTCGTTTGATTAAAATAATAAAATAGTTTAAAAATAAGCGTCACATCGGTCAAAACAAAAAAAGTACTCGTTTGATTAAAATAAATTAATAGTAAAATAAGAAAATAACTGGAAAATCCGTCAGAAAATAAACGTCACTTCCGTCAGAAATTAAACGTCACGTCAGAATCAAAAATCTGAGTTACTCCCTAGTCGCGCCTAAAGATGTTTTACTTCAATAATATTATGTCAAGTTATATTTCGGTAAAGTATAAAAAACATGTCATGGTAACTTACTGTGGGTTAGTGCTGCTGACATAGATTCAATCTATATTTTACAAATACAAGCCTTAAGGGGTATTTACTCGTACGGCATACAAAAGCGCGAATCCCTGCGAAAGCTCTCTTGCTCTCAAAGTATTTTAAGCTGTTTTAACTGCACCATGTCTATATATTTATGAAAATAAGTGTAAGTACTTCATGTTGCTTTAATACAAGAAATAAAAAATTCTACCTAGCTAGAGCTAGGTAGAATTTTTTATTTTTTATACTTATTATATGATACTTTACGTACATAGTCTAGAGACTATGTACGTAAAGTATCAAAAACATTTATGGGGAACTGTGTTCGGTTTCAAAATAAAATACCTACCTGAAAATATTACATATCTCTCAGAAAATAAATTTAAACCTAACATTTTACAAAAACTCCATAATAAAGCATTGTATACAATAAATGACTACTAAAACGATAGAAGCCCTTGTTGCGAAGTATCTTCAGCTCTACTTAAAGTTAAATAATATGTATGAAATTAATAAATTGTAAATTTTGAAAAGAGTAACGACCGATATTTTTGCCGTGTTCTTCTAGGTAGCATCAACTTTGTTAACAAGCGATAGATAAAAAATGTAATGACGTTCGAATCGATTCAATCGATCAATTCGATTTGAATCTATCTCTGCATATGTTTCTGTCGTTACTGTGCTGTGTTGGGGGTGATAACCACAGGGTTTAAAATAAATTAAAGAGGAATAAAACGTGAAGGTATTGTATATTATGTATTTCATTATTTTTGCTATACGGTTCACAACGAATACTGATACTTATGACCGTCATCAGGTTTTTTTGATCTATTTTCGTTTATGCTGTCAACACTACTTTGTCGCTGTAGAGACTTGGAGTCCGAGCAACTTCGGTGTGTTTGCTTAGTTACTGATTTAGATACATTCTCGTTGGTATCTTCAATATTTTCCCTAACTGTTTTTTCTTCCTTTGGTTTGGATGTATGAAGCGTTTCATCGTCACTCTCAGTGGTGCTTATTGTTATCACTGGAATTACTGAACCTATAGAATCGGATTGTTTTGATTGGTTACTAGTATCGGAAGTTTGCTTTTTGTTCAACTTTCGTTCAGACTTATCGACGTCTTCTAATGATTCGTTCTTGGTCCGTAGGGATTTATTAAGTGGTGAAACATTGCTTAGTTTTATTTTCGCTAACAAAGCTTTTGCTGCTGTCTGGTCGTCCATACTATACAATTTGGAGTCTCCATCTTCACTTACCGCTTCCGTTGTTTTACATTCAACATTAGGCTTTTTATTTTGATCTGTATTCCTAATGACAGTAATGTCTTTTATTTTCAGTATCTCTTTTGGAAAAGTTTCATGGAAGTCCGTATCTGTTTCTTCTTCTAAATTTCGTGATGAAGAAGGAGCATAAGATGCTTCTGAATTTGATTTTTTGTCTATTGCTAAACCAACTATTTTAGCGAAAAACCCTCCTGAAAGTAAAAAAAATTAAAGATTTTCAGACTAAATATTATACAAATATATTTAGTAGGAATTTTGCCTTTGTTTTATTTTATCCAAAAAAATTACCTTTTTTCTTAATAGATTTAATAGGTTCTTTTGTGTCTTCTGCAGTTGCGGTCTTGCGATCATCAGAATCTATTGACTTACTGATCGGGAGTATAGGTAATGCTTTCTTCCATCGAGCAAAAGGTGTATTGTCCATATCTGACGAACCTACTCGTCTTCTTGTGTCGGCTAATTGGAACATCTTTCTTCTTTCTTCAGTTCTTTCACGACGTAGCTGAATCTAGAATTTTTGTTTAATAAAATGAGTAACGAATGGAAATTACCATGTCTTTCTTAAGGTATGAATACAGAATACAGTAATACAATTAAAAATATTTTTTATTTTATTAATATGGTCTTACCTTCAAGTCATTATTTGCTTCTCTCAATGAATTGGTTAGAGATGTTAAATAGTATATAATTAAAATTAGTAAGACAAGTAGTGGAATCACAATTGCTGGAGATGCTATGTACTCTAACGCAAAGTTTAAGGTTTTAGGGAGTATTTTGTATATATTAGAAGTTAAAATATAATAGATTTTTTCGTATTCTGAGAATGGGCCACAATGCCATGAAGGTTTAACCCATACAATAGTATAACCAACTGGCAAAACACACAAGAATAACATTGTTAACAGCAAAGCCAAATAAAAGTTGTTACTTTTTGATACTCTAAATACCACTTCATGGGGGACATTGCAAGTCATTACTGCCCAAGATCGAAGATACATCATAATCATTAATTTAAAAACATTTAAGACGACTAGTCCTGGAGAAAAAAACATTCCCATCCAAACCATTCCTTGATTGTTTATAAGATGTAGGATATTTTCAGCTATTTTAAAGTCCCCATATTCGGGAAACTTTTTTTCTAAGTCCCAGCACCAGCAACGATTCATGTACCTGACAAACAAAGCCCTAAAGAAATCTGTGAACAGTGTTCCTAGCAATACAAATACCTGAAATTAAAATAAAATATTCAATAAATATTCATAAATATAATCCAGCTAAATATTATTTTGTTAAGTAATGTAACATATTATTATTATTATTATGTATCTCTTTAAATTTCACGGGTCCAGATGTGGACCCGGTAATATTATTATGGAAGGCTTGCGTGGGGACACAGGTCCAACACGTAGAGGCCCCTTCGAGATATTTTAATGACTTGTGATGTGGCACACGTGGCGGATACCACCCTCGATCGACTGCACCATCAATTGGTACACCCGAAGGTGGGCCCCG
>DWTT01001280.1:0-12114 GCA_018250895.1 Carterocephalus mandan | reverse complement strand
GAATTTTCAAAAATCCTTTCTTAGTGCTCCCCTACGTTATAAAAGGAACCCCTGTGCAAAATTTCAAGTTTCTACCCTTATAGTTTAGGCCTGCGTTGATGTCAGTCAGTTTAAGATAATGCAAGCTTGAACCATTGTTCGCTTGATAGTTACCTTAAGCTAAGACGTAATAAATGATTTGATTTGATTAAAAAATCCTTTATTATTAATTTAAAATTCCTAGTAGGTAGGTATAACGTTTTAAAGGTGATGCGATTCAATATTAATTATTTATAGGTATCTATCCGTCCACACGTCGCACAGGTGTCGTGTTATCAGCTCGAATCGTTGTCATTGTCCACGGTCGTTCGGGTCAAGGTATCATTATCAGCCAAATGACATATAATAGCTATACAAAATTCACACGACTTTGAAACATTTTGACTCCGGGAGAGGCAACGCTCTGTACTGTAGGTGATAGGTAAACCAATCCTGTGGTCACGTGTTTGTATTCCTGTCGTGACATTGTGTAATACCAAGTTTTAAAATGTGCGCCGCTGCCCTACTTTTTTTCTCAAATCAACCTATCCAAGTATAGTTGGTTGTCTGGAAGAGACCAATTGTTTCACCTGATGTCTTTTATTCCTCAATAATCTAAGCCTTTACCTATGTTATGTAGGTATGTCTTTATTTTTGGTGTACAAGTATTTTTGTATTGTATTGTATTTTATATTAATGACGACGAGCCTGCCATGGCCACAGGGCTAGAGAGTAGGTACCAGAGGGTTTTGGCAGAGAACCCAGAGTCCTACTCCTCCGAGGAAGGTCACCGAGAAGGTTTCAGCCGTTGAAAAGCCCACGTAACCCATCGCCTCGATGTCTGGTGCTGGTTTCTACCAGAAACCTTTCTAGGTTTCCCAGTAGTTAATTGTATCAGGCGTTACTTTGCGGACCTCCATTATTACCTACAAAGCAAAGATTAATCTACTTTGCAACAATCCGCGAACAAAAATGTACCTTCATGCACGCAGCACTTCCCTCCCTCCCTCCCACACAGAATCGCAAAGTCACTTAATACTTAGTCAAAGTCACTTAAGACTTTGCGATTAAATGTCGTGGAGTCTACTTACCCTGAGGATGCCTTGTTTTGGGGCGAAACACGTGTTGGTGTATGTATTCATTATTACTCGTTAAGTAAATTTATAGAACTGTGTAAACTGTATTTAAGTTTTAGTATGTAGTAATTTTTTTATTTTTTATTTTAAGCACTTTTTTTGTTTAGTTTTAGTATTTTTATGGCACATAATGTTTTGGGTTATCCTGTAAATTATGTGTACAATATGTATTATAAATAAATAAATAAATAAATCGCGTGTGCATGTTTCCTGTGTGGGAAGGAGGTTCTGCGTGCATGAAGGTATACATACACCACCATACATTTGTGTTCGCGGATTGTTGCAAAGTAGATTAATCTTTGGTTTCCCAGTAGTATATCGTTACCCGGCTTTAAGGATTTGTTCCTTTCGAGTCGGTCGAAGTCACAGCTTTCGAGCTATCATCGATTTTCTAAATATTTTGTCAGATTTCAGACTTATGAACAGCTTTGTTACTGGAGTTACAAACCGTTGTAATACCGTACTGATAAGAAGCTTGGGCCGATCGACGACCCACCACCACGCCACGCGTAATTCACGTGATATATCCGTTTCTTTTTTCTCTTTTAGTCAGAGAGAGAAAGAAATGGAAAATTTAAATCATTAGGGACTTAATCTCCGCTCCCACATCGCTGCATCCTCATTGTAGGGATTGCGACGCCAAGCATACCTCCCGCGAGGCTCTCTTTCTGACGACATAGTAAAATCTTTCCTCCCACTCTAATCCCGATTTCGAAGGGATTGCTCACTATATTATTATTATACTATTGATAGACTCACTCCAATGAGAAAGTTCCCATAGGATGTATTGTACAAGGAATGTTTTGTTCATTTGTTGGGTTATCAATGTCTACCCATGCCACCACCGTCACGTACACTCTTGTCCACGAACGGTTTAGAGGCCTTAGGTTGAACAACCGTGTCGTGGACAAGAAGCCTAAGGATGTAAAAAAAAGTTTAAAAAAAGTTACGTAGGTAAGTTCAGAAGTGTACAATTTGTTTACACTTTTAATTTTGGACTCCTAAAAGCGATCATATGACAGCCCGGTGGCAATCGAACAAATCCATACGGTACATTAACTTTGTTATGAATAACTGCGTTTTATGAAATTAAATAAATGTCACCTGCTTTACTATAACAATGGTATGGAAAATATCGTGAGGAAACCTATATGTAATAGAATAGAATAGAATAGGATAGAACAGAATAGAATAGAATAGAATAGAATAGAATAGAATAACTTTTATTGCAGAAATCACACTACAACTTATCTATACAAGTATGATAGGTACAAACAAACAATAGACTTTTAAAAGTAGGTAAGTACTTACACAATAAATGTATACTATACTTGGATATGTATATATGTTGCAGTGTTACACTACAAATGGTCTGCACTCAGCATTAAGCTGTTGGAACGGTACCGAACCAACAGCGCTGATTTTCAGTGCAGACCATATGTCTGAGAGATCTCCATTATGTTCTCACAGGCACGTGCATAGCATAGGTTGCGGGTCTGTGGTATAGATGTATGTAGTTTCGATAGATGCATACGTAAGGTACGATGCAATTTGTGAAAAAATTTTTGGAACACATCCAAACTGTTTGTAATGCATCATGGTGATATGTAAGTATTTACACGGAGTTGAGTTTAAGTATCAAAATAAGGAAATTACACACAAAGGCGATGACATTTTCCGGGATTCAGAGCTTTATTATTTACCTTTGTGACTTTGTACCGAAGACACTTGTAGTTTAGGTACCTATTTACATAAATACCATCCTAGTTTCCGAAACTGGTGCAGTCCAACAGAACGAAAAGTAGGGGAAATCTAAGAATAATTACATATATTCTAAGGGGGAAATTCACATTTTTTCATTTCACAATTTTTCATCTCCACAAAATAATGTTACTACGTCTGTTTAGTATTTATTTGGATTATCATATTTTAGTAACCGAGCTTATTTTGATCAATTATAAAAGTAACATTTTCAAGCCAGGCTGTGTTTAAAAAAAATTAAAGCAATAAGTGGGTACATTTTAAAAATTAAAATTAAGTCTTTTAAAACTCCTACGACATACTCGTAAGAACCTACAATAATATTCCTCAGTGTTGCATGGGGGTGGGCCACAATAATATCCATAAAGCATTTAACTAACTACTAAAATAAAAAATATAATATACATAATAATAAAATAAACCTAAATAAAATCACCTGAATTCAGGAATCTCATAAAATAATTAGTTTAATAACAAAAAAGAAACAAAACATACCGCATCACACACAGCAAACTGCAAGCAGATGCACAGTATCGCAATTTCCAACAAAAAATACATTGCGACAAATTGTTTTTATTTACATACACATAAAAAAATATCTTTATTACAAAGTACACATGAGTCTAAACAACGCGACGTGTAGCGCGGGAATGACGTGACGGGCGGGCGGAAATAAAGAACACAAACGTAGAGATACTAACGTACTAGAGAACTAAACTCGTAGAATGAATGAGTTCGATGCGTTCGGAATTCGAACTGCTTGCGACTCGCGTACGCGCGAAAATAATAGCGGTCAGCTGTGTAGCAGCTGCTGCTGTACGTACACTCACATCCTGCATTGGGCGATGTGAACGAGTGTGTGACGAGTTCATGGGAGTTCGCAAGCACCCTGAGTTGGCTTCACTGAAAATCAGCGCTGCAGCTTATCACTGCAGCATTAGGTATGCTGAGTGAATGCTTTTTTGGACAGATAATGCAGTAAACATTAGAAATGTTACGAGTAAGACATTAATTTGAGACTGTTTTCATATTTATTTATTGTTTAAAATAAATAAACTGTTATATTTCTGTCCAATAAAAGTTTATTCTATTCTATTCTAGTTGTCTCTAAGTATTCTATGTTTCGATAGGTGGTACGTACGTATCAGACATTATAATTTTGGGTTGTATAGTAGGTATGGCTTTTAATCCGTGGTATGAGCAATAGATGCACGCCTTTTTCTCTTATTAAGGCGAAACTTTATACCTTTTAATTAAATAAATAAATATCATGGACATTCTCACACACGACCCCAAACTAGGCGAGAGCCTGTAATATTATATGTGTTAGAGACTGATATACATACATAAATATTTTTAAATAGGTACATACCTACATGAATAGATAATATTAACATCAAGACACAGAACAATAGGTACAAGTGTTCATCACACGAATATTTGTCCTGAGTGGGATTCGAACCCACAACTCCTGGCGGCAACAGGCAGGGTCACTACCGATTGCGCCGACGGGCCCGTCGTTATTAATATATCATTGTGTATTAATCTACTCGAACCTAATGAGCATTACTAGTAGGGCCCTTTGGAATGGAAGACTTGTACTTATAGACGACTTTGGTTACATAGATCTTAGATTATTATATGTCACTGGCTATAACGGTGAAGGACACATCGTGAGGAAACCTGCATGCCTGAGAGTTCATAATGTTCACGAAGGCATGTGAAGTCTGCCAATCTGCACTTGGCCAGCGTGGTGGACTAAGGCCGTAAGGCCTAATCCCACCCATTCTGTGAGGAGACCCGTGCCCAACAATGGGACAAAGAAAGGGTTGTGATGATGATGAGTAGGTAGTATAAACGACGACTCTTTTAGTTCGACGAGTCTTCCTAACTGCCGAACAGGTGGATCCGAGTTCGAATCCCACCGTTTTCCAATCCTAGGGTTTTTAGTACTTCTATGGTTTCAGATTTCACCATACCTACCCTTTAAAAAAACACCCTGTGTATACTGCTAGAACTGATAGAACGCACCGGTGCCCTCCAGCGCTGTGCCTATGACAGGCTAGGCTCGGACGAAACATCCATAGACCCTTCTACATCGTTGTTCAGTCACACACAACGTTGTCTTTGGCTCACTGGATGGACGGTTCGAGCTCCCACTCTTGCTGCCCGTGAGCCCAGAAGTTCCCTAATAGTAACCTCTTACAGGCAGGGGATACCGTAGCACTATTCTGGTCCCGACCTACAAGGCCTAACGAGCGGAACCAGCTTAACGTGCCCTCTAAAGCTCGTTAACATGCTATTAAAATTGTTCTTCCGCGGAGCAACTTATGGCTAAGTAATCTGAAATAAGTATGTTTTTGTTTTCAACATGATGTGACCATGTGAACTATTGCAAACAGATACGCAAATTACAAAATAATATTATTCTAATGCTGATAGTAGAAACTAGATAGTAGGTATTATTCTACTTAACATAATTATGACGCTTGTTATTGAAGATATTCAATCACCAATATCTCGATAAACCATACATTATGTCACTGACCTAGGCACATTCCAAATTACAATTAATACCTATTACATTACGAGTAGGCTGTATCAGCAAAGAGATTTAAAAATAACTAAGGTGAATTCGAGCTGAGCGTCCATAGCCCAATGGCTCGCGTCGATTCAATGTGATCGAAAGAGTTATGCAAAGACGGGCGCGGTCGGTTTGTGGATGGGTGACCGCTAGTGGCAATGGACGCTACCGTGCTTCGGAGGGCACGTAAAGCCGTCGGTTCCGGTTATTTTCTATGATGGTAACAGTCGTTAAGCCTTGTCGAGCCTACAGGCTTGCGAACATTCCACACTGGGTTGACCACTAAACCGGATTGGAGAAGCGTGGAGAAGTATGCTCTAGAACTCCCGCAGCTTTGTCTGTGGGGAGACCCTTGCCCAGTAGTGAGACGTCTATGGGTTGCAGTTATAATGCCTATAGTCAACAGTGAACCACTAACCACCTAGTTGGAAGCGATATAGAAATGAATTCATAAAACAGTTGCATTTATTCGTAACTGGTAACCTTGAAACTGCACCTGGACAACGTTAAGAAAATAATAAAAATCACTAAATATTATCACAAAAACCATGTGATAACATTATCATGAGATACCCATCTGAGGATACGATTAATGACGTCACGGAAAGAATGTAGATAAACACATGCCCTGTATCATACAATTTCACCAATAATCCCAATAATTATATAATAAATAATATTGGTTTGGAAAGTTTTCGCGTGATTGCTGCGTGTTCAATAATCTTGCTGCCTATAATTTACATTTTGACCGATAAGGTAGGTAAGTCATGCATCATGACACTGTAGCCAAGCGAACATTTATGTTCATATATACTTATATTTACATATGCATAAATGCATCCTTTTTTTTTAAAATAATAATAATAATCTTTATTGCAAAAAATATACATATGTCACGTGTAAAGCGGCACGGAGTTTTAATTACATTTTTTGGTAATACAAACAAATAGAAATATTTTTACTGGCCAGAATAATCGCTTATACAAGGTTAATCGTTGTCCCCACACTAGGATACCCTGTGTTGTGGGTAACAACGCTCTTCCAGATTCCAGTTACTAATAAAAATAAATAAAAAGAAATACAAAAACAGTGCAAGAAACTCTAAAATATGTGCTACGTGCAGACTACAAACATAAAAAATAAAAAATAAAAATAAGAAGGAGATGATGGAATAAAATAAAATAAAATAAACGAATTCATTCACATTATTCATTCACAGTAAAACTACATATTAGCGTTTTGTGCAAATTCAAAATAAAACAATTTTATAAGAGTTTATAAAGAATAAAAAAAATGAATTTACCAATTTAATAAGCACGTTTCGAATCTCGTACATGAATAGACCCGCATTAGGTAATAAGCTACTTGTAAAATCCAGAAAGGACTTGAGTAGAATACTTAGTGTATGATCTTTAGGATGGATCAGCCAAACCTAATCTTGTTCCTGATCCGGGTTTGGTTTACTAATACGGATTTAATTGTCTACAAACAATATTTATCAACCCTTAAATAATATAATTATCACCTGATATAATTTTGGGTCTTTGGGTGCTGTGGAATTAATGGCGTACACGTGAACCACAGGCAGAGATGTATACAACACTTTCAGTGTAGATTCGCATAGGCGCAAGTTACGCCGATCCCATCCAGCACCATCCAGGAAAAGCCCGTGGATGAACACTCCCTCCTTCAAGAGAATAATTAATATGCAGATTAGCAGACGGTAAGCGTAAGCTTAGAAAGTAGGTATATGATAAGCTTGAAATGTTAGAAGTCAAACAGAGATAAATGAATGAAAGTAAAATTGGATCGAGGCGTTTTGCGATTGCACAAAGCTGTTACATTATGTAATACATTAGGCTATGGCTTTTCCACCCTTGTGCTGTCTGCTTCTCGTAGTTTTAGCAAAAAATATAATTGGGCTAACCGGTGGTGGAGCCTTGATTTCTTCCAAAGTGTATTTTGTGACATCATTGTGAAGAGAAACCATGTCTAGAGCCCAGCCCTTATGAGCTCTCGTCACTTCTTGTCTCATAGCCGTAAGGAAACCTTGAAAAGTAAAACAGTAAACTCAATTTTTCATTTAATTTACCTACTTTACTAAAAAAACTAAATATTAAAAAGGTTAAGTAGAATTTATGAATATTATCGAAAAAATACTTTTTTGAAAAAAAAATTTTTAATGAACAAAATTCATCAATGATTACCCTGAGGGTTAAAGAATCCAGTCATCCAAAACGAGTATGGCCTCATTTGAAAACACCAACTAGAAAACTGTATATTCCTCTCTAAAAACTCGGTGAACCAAAAGCCTAAAGTAGATGATGACCAAGAACTCTTAAGCCAAATAGCCGGTACCTTCGCATCGTAAATATTGTCCAGAGAATCACGGAGAGCCTGATAGAAATGATTCATGTGAGAGTTAGAGGATAAGGGTCGACAAATCATCGAATTTGACAATTTCATGTTCATCTTCCATATTACCAAAATTGTCTATCAAAATTCTTATTTATCACATACTAAAACATTCATAGGCGCTAGTGTTATATTTAAATAATTTATGGCCAGGAAATAAATGTATTTTTTAGAAATCGCCGGGGGCAGTATCATTGCCACCCAAGGTACCAAATACCATTTATAGGTAATTATTATTTTTAAAAGCAATTGTGAATATGATTCGGCTGGAAATTGTGGTTTTCGGTTGTTCTCTTTTCTAAAGGCGACCATCTTATACTAAGTTTTGATTTCCGCACTATTCACAAGAAATCATATTGTCTTTCTAGCCCGATTTTTGGCGATGATTATGGTATCGTTCACAACCATCGCCAAAAACATGGTGGCCAATTCGTGGAGTAATCTCTAAAAATAGTTGTTGCAAAATGTTTTAGCTGGAAAGTTTACTTGTATCTGAATTTCAAATGCAAAAGTTATATTATTTTACCTCATTCATAATAATAGTACCATCAATGGCAAGTAATAAATCCTTTAACGTGGTTCTCACCAAGGATATTACTTTTTGCATGCGATCAATCTCTTGTCTCAAAAATATTACCATTGAATTAAGAACTCCATAAAATCTCAACCTGCAAAATATTATTATACCTATTTTAACCATAGCTCAACATATTGACATTATCGATATATGGAAATAACATAATTCAATTATATAATTTATTATTAACAAGAAACTACCTTTCTTTAACTTCATGAGGATCGAAATTTGGTGGTATTTTATCTAGCATTTCTTTACTTTGTCTATACACAGAAGCTTCACGTGTCTCTCCACCTCCCGAACTCGACTCTTTTGGCTGAATAGACAAAATCGTATCCAATAGCTCCTGGGTCATATTACGTTGATATCTAAGTAACAAACATAATTTAAATATAATACGAGTGTGTTGTTAATTAATACAATCCACCTATATAAATGATAATAGGTATAACACAATGAAGATATATTTCGAAAAACATACGTAATATCAGCATTTGTGTGTAGACCGTAAGCCTGTGGTGGATCAACGGTCTTCATTTTTTCAATCTCTTCAAGATACTCAGGTATATTTTTGAATTTCATTATACCATAGTTCTTATAAAACTGGAATTCCTCCGTGAATAACTGATCCGTGAACCACACTCTACAGAATGTCACAAGTAGCCGGTTATCATAGTCATCTGTGACTCTACCACCATACTGTACTGCAGATACCATGTAACTAAAGAATATTTGGAATTAATGAAAAGATTAAGAAGTAAAATTCATAATGTAAATTCATAATTTATATAGCAAATATTTATTTACCGAACAGTTGTCCAACTAACTAATTGCCCTGGTTCCAAAGCATCAAGATGGTTTTGCACAAACATGCAGGATGCCAGCCAATCTGCTGAATTAAATTCGTAAGGAATATTCCATCCGAGAGGACCGAATTTTCGTCTCTCTTGAACAACAGTGTGGAGAAAAGAGATTGTGTATATAAGAGGAAGGTAGAAGGGACTGTCGCTATAGTCCAAAAAGTCTTGGCTCATGGAGTCATAGGTTCTCATTAGACCAGCTTTTATACCTAGAATTAAATAAAAGTTGTCAGTAGGTAAAGAAATAAAGCATTAAAGGTTCAAAATTAAATTTGATATAGATAAGCATAACATTTTGAAAAAGATTACCTGAAGGAGGCTCACATGTATATTTAATTGACATTTGCAACATAGTGATCGGGAATTTCGGGTGTACTTCTGTTGTAATCCAGAGCCTACAAAACAAGAAGTGTTTTAAAAAAAGGAGTTTATTTATTTGTAAGGAAAAAGTTTATTAGTAACTAGCTCTACCCGCGGCTCCACCTGCGAAAAATCCTCTTCAGTGTAGAACTTTAGATACCACTAATGGCAGAGGGATGGTTTAGAACAAAAAAAAGTGTAGCCTTTTTCGACGGCTAACTATACAAAAAATTGCCACTAATTAAAATCTAGCTTCACCTATGAGAAACCGATCAAGATTTAAATTTATCGATCAATCGCATCGATTCAAAATCGAACAATTATTACAGTGTTATACATACTTACCTATACTATATTGTGCAAAGACATATTCTTTCCATCATTCCGTTGTGGAGGAGAAGAAGGGCAACCAACAAACCCACACACTTTCCCAGTTATATACTATTTAGGAGTAAAGAGATAGGATGACTCACCTAAACGTTTCATGAACCTTTTCCGGTTCCTTTTCTAGCTCTGCAAATTGTTCCATGATTTCTACCATATACTCCAATCCTAAATGACAGTTTTGCAACAAAACCCAAAGCCCCTGTAATAAAAATGCAAACAGCCGTTTATTCCCAACTACCTATATTTATTACCAATCTTATATTGACTACAATCAACAAAGCATATAAAATGCACTTTAAAAATTAATTGCGTCTAAGTCTCTAATAAACGTATCGTATAATATTATGTAAGCCTCAAATTGTTTGTACTTTGCTTTAAAACAATTTCACTGAGGAAAATTAAAACATCGTGTTAACAAAAGGCGGTCTTATCGCTATCTTGTACCTCTTTAAGAGCTCGATCAATGAGCTTCCTGGCATGAACTTCTTGACCTTGACCCATGGAAATAGACGAACAAAGACACTCCAGACGCTTTGCCGTAGTTTCAATAGATGGCGTAGGATCAGAACCCATTGCCAAGAACCCAATAAGCGGTACTAAAGGACGAGATTCCATGACCATTTGCTATAAAATAAATTATATTAATTAATTATATTATAAGTATAGATTGCACATTACAGATTTATTTAGAAGGGCAGGCTTTGAACCTATGAACTTCCATATGTACTGCGAATTTCCCTATGCTTCGAGTCACAACAATTCGCCACATCACATAATTCTTCAAATACGTCTTAGTGCTACCACCCAGGCCCTATACACAGTTACTGCATCAAAACCTTTCATTGTCGAATAAGAAACCAGTCTCAATTGTATCTCAACGCAAACAAACCATAATATGATATTTGTATGTTGATAGTGTTATTAAATCAAATACATACAGATTTATTGTATTTGATTATTTATATTGGTACCTTGAAAAACGCTGTGAATTTTTTACACATTAGTTTGAAATATCAATCAAATAAGACAATTAGATTCATAGGATATTAATTGAACTTTACCTCGTAATTGACTATAACAGCTTCAGAGAATCTAGCACCCATAGAATGGACGACGTATTTTCTATAAGCAAGCGAAAATTTATAAGTTCAAATAAGTTCTAGATTTCGACAACTGTATGGTCTTGCGATTTTTTATTTTAATATTTTGCATGAGGATAGGAGTACTATCCAACTGAAATGATTATTATAGAACGTAGAAAGGTTTAAGTAGCAAATGGCTGATAGCGCCAAAACTTACAAACTCTGCGCTAGAGTTCTATCTGGGCACCACGAACGAACCACCAAAAGCTTTCTAAACACATCCAAGCTGTTATAGCCATCAGGCAAAGGCTCATCCTCTGGAGCTTCCTTATCGAACCTTAAACGAGGCAAAACATTTGTTATATAGAACTCAAACCAGCTCAGTTACCAGCTCAGTTAACTGAGCATATAATGAACAAATAAGTAAGATCATTGGGTATATTGACAATCTGGATAGGTTCATTACAAAAGGTTTCAAATTTTAGAGAGTTGTAAAACATTTCTTTGTTACCATGATTTCCATCCCTTTTCATTATTCGTAACTTGGTTCAGAATATTAGTGAATTGTCTCAGACCAGACAATTGTACTAAATTCAACCACGACATATCTGTTACCCATTTGAATGGTTTTGGAGGGCAGGCATTTAAATCTAACGCTGCACCACCTGTACAAAACACCATTAGATCTAGAGGACTATATCAGAAAAAAAGGAAAGCAGTTACGTCCGTCGAGATTTTTTATTACAAACATACAACTTACACGCAAAAAATATCAGTAAAAAATTAAAGCAAAAAAATAAATGTTAGTAAACAACTGTCAGCAGGGGAATTTATTGTTGTAATGTAAGATGGCACATAATCCATACTAATATTATAAATGTGAAAGTGTGTTTGTTTGTTTATTTGTTTGTTTGTCCGGCTTTCACGTCGCAAC